>WAAG01092952.1:13700-23723 GCA_013390105.1 Tichodroma muraria
CGGGCGGCTGTTATCATGAAAAGTTTGTTTTGTCTTGTTTTGTTTCAGTTTTTAGTTCCATAGCGAGTAAAAGATGCTCCAATCTCTAGAAGAATTGAAGAAAGACTATTCTAGAATTGAAAAAACTGACTGAAAGTTTCTAAATGTAATTTCTGTATGTTGTTAATGAGAGTGAAAGAAATTTTGGTAATAGAGGAAGAATGTTTGAAAGGTTTCATTCTAATTCTAAGAGTTTGTTGTTTTTTTCCTTCTCCTTCTTTCCTTTTTGTATTAGTTAATAAAAGTCTGTCCTTTTCAAGTTTAAACCTGCTTTGCTCTTGATTACAAAATTTCTTTTCTTTTGGCAACCCAAACTGATAGTTTTTCTGTCTGGTTCACAATGAAACCACGACACAAACTGTCTGCGATTGAGAGCATCTTCTTAATAGTTTTTCAAATAAAAAGACATTTGGGTTAAACTTCAACAGATGCTGCCACAGTAAGGACACTAAAGTAAAGCCAGGACAGAGACAATGAAGTCTCAGATTTCCACCAGCAAATTATGACATAAAAAGAGAGATTCAAAAAGACCTCTCACAGTAGGGTAGAAAGATTTACTGTTTTTTTAACTAGATTTCCTCTTCATTTATTTTCACTTGTTCAGGACAATCCCTGGTGTTATAGATGAGTAATGCGATAGTTGGCTCTCACAATTAAGGGGTAAATTTTATGTGCATGTTAAGACAGATTTTGTAGATATATAGTTATGTTACTGTAATATGTCCTCCCATAGTCCTCTTTCCCCTCCCCCTTGTACTGTTGTCACAGGATGGCCTTGGTAGTCTGGACATTTGGGTAGGCTTGTTACTATGACAACACCTGAACTCCAATCAAGATGTAAGAAGATGATTTCCACAGACAGATGGTGAAGAGTTGACTAACAAGACTTTGGGAGGTATTAGGGGTGTAAAAAGTAGAATGTCCTTTTTTTGGATGAGCACATGGCAGTTGAGTCCTTTGCTCCCAGCATTGCTCTTTCTCCTTATTCAGTCTTTTGCTGTATTTTATTAAGATTTAATAAACCTTTGAAATTTTAAAAGTGAACATTGTTTCTCATGCTGGTATCAATCCATGCTGGGGCATGAATAGACAGACAGCAGCTCTGCTGAGGAGGACTTGAGGGGGCTGGTGAACGACAAGCTGGACATGAGCTGGCAGTGCATACCAGCACCCAGAAATCAACAGCATCCTGCCACCACCACTGTCAGACAGCAAGGGAGCTTCCTTGCTGACATGGCCAAGTCTAAGGCATTTCTGCTACACAGGAGGACAGGACAAAAAGGGAGCTCCAGTCCTTCCAGGAGAGGACAAACACATCCCCTCTCCTCTGTCAGCAGTCATAAAGATCACAGCCTAAGTGTAAGGGAAGACACATTCAGTCTTAACTGAACAACTTCAAATAAAGCTGACAAAACTTTGGCTTCTTCCTTAAAATTATGCAGTAACATGCCACATGGCCACAAAACAAATTGTCTACCATAAGGTTTTACTAAACTGTATATAGTGCATACATAATGAAAACACAACCTACTGTCCTAGCCCAGAGTAGGGAACAATTTGTTTCCAAAATTAAGTTTGCTAGCTAATAGTGGCTGGCAGCAAATGCTGCTTCTGCTGCCATAATGATAGCACTTTCTTATTTTTATGCCTCTATTCTCTGCAACAATCTAGATGCCTTGCTGTGCACTAATGCTGCCTTCTAATAAAACATTAAAAAAGGCATTAAGTACAGCACCATGCCAGAAGGTACTGCAACTACAAGCTGAAGTGTCTAAATGACCTGTTTAAGAACCTGAAGCATAGTAAGGAAAATGTGTTTCTTGCTTACATCACCATATATTCCTCTCTGAACACTTGGGTTGATGAGGTCAGGAGAAGGTCCCCAGTATGTAGGGACACACACAAAATTTGAAATTCATGGCAGGACAAATGGCATGGGGCTGCTCTAGGTCCAAGTGCTGCTATGGCTCACACATACCTCCCATGATACCTACATGCAGCAGAAATGTACAACCCTTTCTACTGCTGTGCTCTACTCCTAGAGCAGATGAAGACGCAGCTCTTCCATACTGCTGCTGCAAACCATCATTTGTACCTATAGGCTCTGATCTACATACACCTGAAAAGGCAGAGATCTGCAAAGATATGGGGGTAACTCTGTAATCCTCTAGGACAGAAGATCAGTTTCTATGCTGTGAACATTGACAAACGAGATGTTACTTTAGAAAAATGCAGATGTATCAGTTAAGCCACATGCAGAGCTCACTTTGCACTGCCCATCCCCTGAGCAAGGGTCATTCAGGTCAATCACTGTGTAGCCAAACCAGAGCAATTAGTTGCTGCATTATTAGGCCACAGTAGATGAATATTTCTACTGATTTGCATCCTTTCCACACTCCCATGTCTATGTAATAGTCACTGAAGAATGAGTTTTTGCATTCCTCGGGACGTTAAAACTTTTGAGAAGAACCTACACACCCCAAGAGACCACTGATGTTAAAACACTGTTTAACACTGATGAGTGTAAAAAAAAAAAAAAAGACAGCACTACTCAACCTGCCCCTGACATCCCTGTGACAGCCCACAACAAAGAGTCAGGCTCACCCACAGAGGAGATTATCCAGCATTCAGTGATTTATTGATCCTCAGGGTAAACTTTCCATGACTCAGTGTCGTGGTTTCAGTCTGAAACCAGACAGAAATATTAATTTGGGTTGTAAATTTAAAATTCTGTAATCAAGAGCAAAGCAGGTTTAAATTTGAAAAGAACTGATTTTATTAACTAACATAGAAGGAGGAAAAAAACCCAAGAATTAGAATGAAACCTTCAGAAACATACTTCTCCTCTCCCCACCAACTGCCCACCCCTCAGACACATGAAAAGACAAAAAAAAAATAAATCTGGAATACCTAGTCAGCACTACTTTCAGAAACAATCATTTCTCAATTTGCTAAAGAAGAAGCAGAGTCTTTTCTTGAATGCCATAGAAGTTTTTTACAAGATACTAATTCTCTTGCTTTTGCCTTTCACCAATGGCCCACCCGGAGGAAGGAAATTTGCTATGGTGAAGCCCCTTCTCATGAAACAGCTTTCAACAGCTGCTCATGGACTATAACAGCTTATTAGGATACAGTTTAAGGATGCTTTTTCTAGTATAAAGCAAAAGTTTTCTTCATCTATCTCATTTTCATCTCAAGAAACAGAAGTCCTTTTCTCTCACTAGGCAGAAGACATCTCTTTCTCTCGGTCTTCTTCTGTTCAAATTTCTCTATTATATTATAGTTACACCACTTTACAGTCTCAGCTAGAATTCAGCATTTTCTCCTAAAAAGCAGGTTATATGTTACAGGAGTAGTTAATCTATTCCCTATGGCCTTACAAAAAAAAGTCCAGCTTAAGCCACTCTTTCAATCTTCTTTCCAACTTAAAGTTCTTCTCTCATTCTCTTGACTTAGGTCTCATGCTGTGTCTCTTTGTATCTCTTTCAGTTTTTTCCTTCTCTCACTCGGACAGGATTCATGCTTTGAAAGTTCTATTGCTGTGCCAAGAAGTTTTTCTGTTGAAGAAACTGGCTGATGGAAAGCTGATGAGAAGAAGCCTGATGTTCTTTTCTCCCCCAACCTGGGAGTCACCAGGGTCCAGCCCTATCCTCCCCGGCCAGGCCCGGCCCGGCTGCTCCCAGGGCCCCACGGCCTCCGCCCTTCCCGCCCGGCCGCGCCGGGACAGGGAAAAAGCCGGCCCAGACCCGGCCAGGGCTGCAAGCCGGGGCAGGGCCCGGCCCTGCCGAGAGAGCCCGCTGGACCCGCCTGTTACCTCTTCTCGCACGTGAAACCAGAAGAAGGAACTTTCCCGAGTTCTCATTTAATATATGTATTCACAAAGGCGTACCCATGTCTTTCATCGGTTTAATCAAGTGTCAATATTATACATTGGCCAATCAGGCTAAACCACCACACTCAGTCAGACCAGCCTAAGAATTGGGAATGGCTCACCTACAATTCTCAAGTCACACACTGCTCTGAAACATGAAAGTCAAGGCCTGTGCCATCACACAAATAATTGCATGACTGTGCTGAATAATTCCTGTTTCCATCTGTCCAATGGTCGAGGCCAGCAAAACCTGCCTGGTGTTAGACTGACAGTCTAGCATCATCCTAAAAGAGCACAGTGTTGCACTCACCTGCCAAGGCCTTCCTGAGGTATGCGAAAAGAGAATTATACTGTTTAGCGCACAAAGAGGTCACAGTGTGCTGATAATAACCCAGGGGTTACTGACCAGGAACTTCACTGACTCTCTAAGCATGAAGCATAAACTCTTACAGCCTCTGAAAATATGATTCTTTTCCTATCCAGTCTTAGTCCAAGGAGAAAGTACAGCTTCTTGTAAAGTCAGCTGTTGATAAAACAACCTTTTGAAAAGTTGTTTTAGCTGTGTGCAGATCAAGCAGTGAGAAGCTGGGATATGGGATATGCTTTCTCAACTATAATCTTGACTCACTGCAGTTGTGATTTTCTCCAAGCCCAGAGTAGATATATGGACAACAAATGCAAGTAACAGCAGAGTTAAGCCAAACAGAATGTAGATAGAGTGATTTTTTGTTTATTTTATTTACTAGTTCTAGTCCTCTCCATAGATAATCACCCTGCAGATTAGTTAAAATAAGTAAATAAAAATAATGGTAGCTGACAAAATAAAGCCATTCTTACTTCCAAAAGCACAGCCAGAGTGTCCTCTTTATATGGAGTGGGTTCCCCACTGCCAGTGACTGCCCGCGCCTGGGAAGGATTCACACTGACAGTTTACAGAATAACACTCGTTATTAATATAAAACTGTGACAGGTTAAGGTTTGAAGATTGTCGGTGATAGTGCCTGACTGGAAAAATATGCTTGAAGTTATATATAGACAAGATCTAATTCTAAATAAAATGTTCAGCAAGCATAAAGTATGATTCTTACCCAACACATGTCTCTGTGGGGGAGAAGACAGCTTCAGCCCCTTGACTGACCCCAGTAGTTATCATGGAGTCTTCCTTAACTTTTCCCCCATTCTTGTCTGGTTTTTATATTATTTCTTTGTGTTTAGGTGGAGCTTCAATGACTTGAGTCAGACAGACACACACCTTTTTTTACTGATGGGTGTAAAATTCTCTTGCTTTTACAGATACAGTCAAAAAGAACACAGAGCATATGCCCAGTCAGGGGTGATTGTACCTTGGGGGCAGGGAACTTTGAGATGGAGGGGTGCATCAATATTATTGTTAGACTTTAATGAAGCAAGGGATTTCACCCCAGTTGCTAGCTCAGTAGTAGGATATCTTCCCTTATCTTCCCTTGTATTAGTTTTATCAGCTGAAAAAGTATTATTGAGTTCCCTTCCCTGCAAGGATTACCACAGAGCCTGGCCAGGCTGTCTCTGCTCTGCCCCACCCTACATTCCATCCCCCTCGGGAGATGTGAGTGGATGGGGAATCATCCTGGAATAGTTTTCAAGTCATGCCAACTGCATTCCATCCAGGGAGCAGCAAACGCAATTTACCCTATAATTTCTGTACTGTTATAACTCCTGTTAAGATGCTAATATAAATCTTCAGTTTTCTCTAATTGTATTCCCAGTTACATGCCTGCAGGGTCCCCGGTTGTTTCCCCACATTCGGCTATGTCACACATTCTTTTATGTTCAAAAAAATGACAGAAATATTTTCCTGGAACTACTAGCTTCTCCACAAAATATAACTTCGGTTTTCTAAAATTACATTTAAGTTGAATTCAATACAAAATTCTAGCTGCATCACCCCATTGATCAGTCCCATAGGAGAAACCTGAAGAGACATGTCAAGAAGTTGGAGCTACCTCACCCTGACTCAGCTATATTTTGCACCAATACCTGCATTCACAGCACCAGCCTGCGAAAAGAAATTCTTGAGTCCCAGTCTCCCTGTTCCAACAGACTGATTTCTTCATACAAAAGCACATTCAGTAACTAAGGGCACAGAGAGAACACAGCCTCCCACCTGCCTGTTTAACAAACTTTGCCTCTTGGCTTTTCTAAAAGGTATGAGAGGAGGGTTCAGGCACTCGGAAGTATCTCTCATGGCACTTGGATCTTTCCACCCCCTAAAATGTATGCTGTCAAATCCCTGAAATATTTAGCAATCTCCCTTTCCAAATGGTTAACTTTATTTCTATCATTTGTTCTATACAAGTCCATAGTAAAAACCTCTATGCTGAAACAAAGGGAGATTTCATTTTAAAAGAAGAAATTTCTTTCCAGCATTATATTTGGCAGATAAAATACAAAAATTACATGTTTACTCCAGTCAAAAAATTATTCTTCATTTGACAATCCTAGGTACAGCTGTGAAACTGAAAAAGCCTTTTCATAGCCCTAATCATGGCATCTCTGAAATCACTGTGGAGTTGGGACCAAAACCAGAAGCACATCTGGGAATTATCACTGTGAGGAACAATCACATAAATAATTTTGTTTGCCTAAATCCTATTTCTCCATTTGAGCTCAGTAATTTTGGTAACCCACAAGCTTGATGCAATATATTTTTTTCTCTTTCAGGGTGATTCATGTGTTTCTGAGAAACANTTTCTGCCTCCCGGATCTTGAGTTCTACAAATAAACCAGTAGGACTGTTTGCCCCAAGGAAGAGAAAAGCGTCTCTGTCTTTTACCTTTAGTCCATTATCTGGGTTACACTCCAGGGTTTGGAGCTATCCAGGATAAAAAACCCGGGGTGAAAAGAAACCCGAGAACAGAGAGGTTGGAAGTTTGACTTAAGCACTCTTCAGCAGTGTTTGGAACAGACACTTCAGTTAGAAAAGATACCAGAATAAGAAGGAAGCCTGACTTTGCCTTTTTTCTTCATTCCACCCACTCCTTAAACTGACATTTCCCTTGTACTATTTCCTTGAGTCATTAGTTTTACAAACCATGCTTTCTTTCAAGCTGCAAACCATCAACTTCAAAATTGAGTACCCACTTGCTCCAGGAATTAAAAGAAGCCACAAGCCCAAAATCTGTTCTTGTTTTGCTCTCTGTAAAGGTGCAGATTCTAAGTGATGACTGCATGGCTGCCTGCATGGACAAAGCCACGGGGCATATCCGTGGCAGGGATTCCATGCACAAGTGTCTTCACGATTTTCCCCTCTTTCCAAGGGCACACAAAATTCTGCACGCATTTTTAAGACATGAATGATACCCTTGACTGATCTGTGTACAGATTATATCAGCACTGCAAGTAAACCATGCCTGGCTTGCTTAACTTTTCCTTAGCAGGCAGTCCTTGCTAGATGAAGATGAAACATGGACAACCCATGCCAGACTGCACTCTAAAATCAACACTTAATCCCAATTCCCTTAGTCCCTGGGAAGCACAAAGAAAAAACTAAACACAGCTACTTTCTAGTTTTTAAGGAGCAGGACTGCTCATCTGGGCATTTCTTCTGCCCTCATTCCCAAGCTGTCTTCATGCTCAGAAAGAGTCCTTTTACACCAGCCAACGCAAGAAACATCAGGAAGAACAAAGCAGTTGGCGGTATCTTACTCCTGCACTGTTAAGGCTTTCCAAGAACCTGTATGCAGATGAATGCATTACTTGGTGCCAGGAAAAAGGATACAGCAAACAAAATTTCTCATTGCTGTTATTTCTGGGTTTTTTCAGATATCTGTTCTAATTGTGATGATCAGATCAAAAACAACCACCAGGACAAGTTCAAATTCCCCAGAAGTTCTACATCCTGCCCTATGAGTGCTGGTCCACAGCTGATACTTAACAAGAATGTATAAACAAATATATTAGTCTAGATGAAAACAATAAAATAAAAGCTCTCTTAGTCCTATGCAATGAATACACTTTCTGATAGAGTAGGTAGATGTAATTTGATCTCAAATTAGATAAAACTTTGGATCAAGAGAAAAAATTCTAAATGAAGGCAAATCAGTATATTGTTTTACAAACAGGAGAGAACTCCTTTGTACACAGGGTAGCATCTGCCACTGCTCTCAGAACAGCAGCCAACAGAATTGAGTGGGATCTGCATCTTTGCTGCTGCCTCAAGGAATGATGAGGAGATGAGACAAAGCACAACAAATGACCTGTGGCTGGGGAAGCTGTAGGAGCTACAGTGTTCCTCAGGAAAACTTGCCACTGCAAAATTGCCTGAACTGCATACACACAGCATCACTTTACATCTGTGTCCTTCCAGTCTCACTCATACAGGCCTGCTCTAGCTACTGTGCCTTGACTGTTACAAGATGGGAACTGCCAGTACCACATCTGGATCACAATCTATTTTTTTTTTACAGGCTTTAACTAAACTTTAAAGAAAACAATATTGATGAAAAGCTGAAAGTCTTGTGTGACCTGAAAGAACAGAGCAAAGCTATGTAACTGATCCCTCACTGTCTCTGCTCTCAATTAACTAAAGTCTTATCACCAAAGGAATCCTGGAACAGAATTTCCTCAGGAAACAGGTTATAAGAATCAGTATTAAGACATGATTGTTTCCAGATCCTCCTTCCCCTGATTTCTAGGGCAGCAGGATCCAACCTGCCAGACATCACAAATTTTGCTGGTCTGAATAAAGAACAAATGTAACACTTGGAAAACCATAAAACACAAAGAAAGAGATAGGGTTTGCAGGACTATTTCTGTATGGCATCTGCCTCCCATTGCAAAACATCTGAAATGAAGTCTGCAGCTGAATAAAATTTCAGTTTATTACTCTATGCAAAGCATCACATGAAGTTATTTTAAAAGGCAACTATTAAATAGGCAACTATTAATTTAAATAGGCAACTATTAATTAGTCCTAAGGAGGATACAATTTTCTTTCATCACATTTGTTTTACTGAAAACAGCAGAAACAATTGAGCTGAACAACAAAACAAGCTGCAATTAGAAGCTGAATGTCCACTGGTCCTAGAGCAACATATGTAGCTGACAGCAAATGACAAATTAATCTACATTTCCCATACTAGATTTTGATCATAATGTAGAGCATGGAAGAGGGATGGTGTGTATTCTCTCAGATGTGAACTTGTCAGCTGAAAACGGATAGGGAAAAGATTCTCGGAGCTACTTTTATTCCTTGGCAACTCTTTATTAAGAGACAAAACACATCTAAGAACTGCTGCAGCAGCAGGTCTGGGAGAGAATCACAAGACTCTTGCCTCTCTGACAATCTGAGAAGTCAAAAGCATTGAAAGGGTGAACTCACTGCTATGCGTTGAGAGGATGCGGATCAATGGACCACTCTTATAGAAACAAATGCTAATTCCTGAACTGTTGAACACTACTGTCACTGAAAATCGGGGAGAAAATAAAGCCCTCTAGCACTATATTTGAAATGATAGACAATCAGGCATTACTTTATTTTCTAGCCAGGATGTGCTGCGGGTGTAAGGAACTTCCGAACACAGAACCAATGTGATTCCACAGAAGCTATTTATTGTTTACTTTACACCCCAGTTATACATTTCTAAGACTACTGTTCACACACGCACACACTTCATGATTGGTTACTGAGTCCTTTCCAGCCACCTAGTCCAAGGGTCCTACAAACATGATTGGTTAGAGTCCAGGTGTCCTTTTCATCTTATTCTTGCATTCCTTTTGGCCTGTTTCTCAGCATCTTCGATCTCATTTTAGCATAGTTTTTGTTTCAGCAACCTTGACAAATTCTAGGGACTCTGATAATCATATCTAGAGATAATTTGGCTGAGGCACCCCTGGGACTAAGTTGTTCAGATACATTGCAACAATGTGCCAAGGAAAATATTTCAAACACATGTTTTTGTAGGATTTCCCCCCAAACTTTATACAGTCAAAACCCATAGAGATGCACTGTTTCATAGTTCATTGGTCCAGAGTTGAGCAACCCCCAGTATTCTGTTTCCCATTGGATCCGAATCTCCTCGCCTTCCGATGTTATTTAGATCTTCATTCTTCCATTTTCTTATCAGTCTTTTCCA
>WAAG01092997.1:726-11309 GCA_013390105.1 Tichodroma muraria
TAAAATCAGTGAATTATGTTTCAAAACAGTTTGAGGTGGAGAAAGACTTTTAAGCTGGAAGGAAAAAATTGGAAGATTCATTGCTGCTTTTTTTTCCCCTAATAAATTCTTTCCTGTTTTCTTGATACATGGGAAATGCTGCTGGTTTTGACACTGAGGTCTTTTGTGTCATTTAAGGTTTTAAATCCTTAATACCATTCTTCCTCTGGGTTCCACATTCTTTTATCTGCCCTTCATCTTTTTTTTTCCTTGTCAGACACTTTTGCTTGTATTGACTGTCCTTCCTCACTTTTTTCCCCTTTAAATGAAGATTGTAGTGTCANCAATCACTAGATATGTGGTTGGAATTCCCTTCCCTCTGAGAGGCCTGACTGTGCATTGTGGTTGGTAAACTGTACATCAAAACTATGGGATCCTTTCCAGTACTGACTAGATCCCACTGAGAAAACATAATTTCAGCTAATATAGCTAGAATGAGAACTGATAAATTAAAAAATTAAGTTATTTTAAAAAGCTTAAGAAATCAAGAAAGAAACATGAGTGCTAGTAACAGATGCAAAAATTAATATTAGGCCAAAGTCTCTTGACTAAATTTTAACCACACCATTATGTTAATGACGTTCCAATTAGCTTCATATGTAAGATTGTAATAATTTTCCTGATGTCTTTTATTTTTCTTTTTAACTGCTTATTTCTGTCTTTTCATGCACATGTGACCAGCATAAATAAATAACAGTACTGACTGGCATTATATGGTCAATGTTATGGATTGTTATATTTCAGAGGTCCAAAACGGACTATCTTAAACAGTAAAATTTTTGAGATAAAATTCCTGCTTAGTTACAATTCTTCCTTTCATATTTTAGATTCTATGTGGGATAAGACAATGTGCTTCCACTTGCAAAGCAAGGGGTTCAGCTGGAAGGATAAAATCTCAGCTCAGCTGAAAAACTAATTTGTTTTGAAAGCTTAATTTGTGATCTGCTCTGGGGAGATCAGATCTCTTAGGTGCCGTTGGCTGGTTGAGCGTATTTCAGAACATGAGAAGCTTTTCAATGCCTTGAAGGAAGTCTGAGAGATGGTTATACTTTCCCCCACAGGTTTTAACCTGAAAGAGAGAAAACTGTGGCCAGTAGCTCAGTCACTCCTAGTTATACGCCCTGGTTTATGGGATGTGTATTTTCACAAGGTGACCCATACTGGGTGCATGTCCTGTGTGCTTCTTTAAAACGAATAATGTGAGAACCTGGCCATTCTGCCTATTCCTTATCTAGATTGGTCAGCAATAGGAAGTAAAATAAATAAAATTGTAGTGAAGACTTCCTTCATTCCAAAATGTAAGTTTCTTACAGCTTTAGTCTCTGTTGCTCTGCCTCAGCATGGCAAAAATACAGCTCCCTGGCACAGTCTCAGAATAAACTTACACTTTACAAGCAGACCCTGTCTCCAACCACTGCTATTATTTTTGGGGGATGTTAGCTTCTTCTGCTCATCTAGATGTATTTATTTTTGTTTTCAGGAAGAAAAACTAAATTCCCAATCACAAAAATGACTATCAGAGGCAATTGGAGGGAGTTATTTTCTATTTTTAAGCAATATAACGTCCCTGAGAATATTTCCAGAGATTTCTTAGTGAAGTTTTTTCTCCTGATAGATAATATCTTGAAAGGCTTTTTATACCTTAACTTGCTGTAATGCCTGTTCTTGATGCCCGCTAAATGCACTCTTTTGCTGTCTCCCTGTGGATAGATCTTGAATTGTGACGTTCAGCTGATTTTTACTTACCTTCAGAAGCAGAGACTGACTTGCTTCTGAGTAGTTTTCCAGTGCCACTTTTTTCTGAAGATGGCTATCTGTAACTTTGTAGACATACTGTGATTTATGCTTATGTCATTTATTTGAATGAATTACAAAATGCTCTCATAATATGTACAAAAATTAATATTACTTAGCGATGAATCAGCCTTAAAGGAGTAATTAACTAAGAGAATTAGCAATTCTATATTGATCTACTATGCCACTCTATTAAATTACTTGCTAATTCTTATTTTGAGCTTGTGTCTTTCTTTTTATGTCAAGACTGTTGATAAAAGCCTACTGAGCAGTGTGCCTTTATTATCAATAAAGGTATATTAGCAACCCACCTTCCACTTCTGTAGAAACTTCCCTCTTCCACTAATGAGGTAAGGAACCCTCAGCTGTGGAAGATCTAGCAGGATAAAATGTGTGCTTTGATCCTCCAAATCCTTTGGCATCTTTCTTCCCTAGTAGCTGGTTTCACAATAAAGGGAAAAACTTTCTTAACTCTCCCAGTACAGGAAAGTTTTCAGAGAAGCCTTCTGTTTCCCAAGTATTCTTTAAGTTTAATTCTCTTTGATAACTACAGATTTACACTCCCAGGGTATCTTATTTTGTAGCAAAACATTTCCATCTAGTATTATACTTATATATATATGGTATCTAGTTTTTACTTTTGCAACAAAGATTCAGTACCTTTGTACACTGGTTGATGAGCATTAGTCACCATTAGTTATTTAGAAAAGTTTTATTATAGTGTTTGTAATTACATATTTTAGCAAAAACAATTTCCAAGGTGACTGTTGTTTGAGGAAAACTGTTTTAAAGGTTCTTAATTAACCATGGTTAATCAAATTTAAATTGCTCTTGGCAACTGAAATTCCTAGAGTTCAGGGCAAAGCAGACTACGGAACTTAAAAGGAAGGTTCACAATTCATAAATTCAATAGTGTGAAAGTCTGAGGAAGTGGAAGGAAACTGTGTGGAAATAGAAACAAATTTTAAATTACGAAATATATATTACTTATTTTGCTTATAAAAGTAGAGATTTTTGATTGAATGCCGGGTTAATTTCCAGGGCAACTGCTAAGAACTAAGAAGAACTTAGAAGAAATGCTAAGAACTGCTAAGACTAACAAGACGATACTGTACTGACATTTGGAAAATATGAAGTAACACTGTTATTTTTTAAGTTTATTTATTAAATAGGGAAATTTTCCAAGGGCCTAAAAGCATCTTTCCCCCTCAGATATCCCTTTATACTCAGTTCACCAACAAACCATTTGAAGATGAACCTTCAAAACTTCTTGATTTTGGGTGTGGTTATTTTTAAGTTCTGAAAGTTACCTACTCTCTGCATATCGATATTTTGCTAAGCTGGTGCCCCTTCCAAAGGTGCTAAAACATGAGCTGGTCTGAGAACTCCTTTCCTGACATTTTGCCTTTTCCTGTGCCTCACTGCCCCTGGTTTGGGTGTGTGGAGCCGAGCACACTGGAACAGGCAGGTGTTGAGCACAGGAGGAGCCCTGGAGGGCTCTTCCTCTGGTTGTTTTTAGCAGTGCTACTCGTGACACTGACCTGAATCATCCATCCAGCTCCCATCTGATGGCAAACAAATGTCACAGGCCTTCCAGGACCTGAGGGAGCCAACAGGGAAGATGGAGAAGGACTTTTAACCAGGGCATGCAGTGACAGGACAAAAGCCAGGGAAGGGCTTCAAACTGAAAGAGAGCAGATTTGGATTAGATTGTAGGGAGAAATTCTTTGCTGTGAGGGTGGTGAGGCATAGGAGCAGGTTGCCAAAAGAAGCTGTGAATGTCCCATCCCTGTAACTGTCCAATTCCAGGCTGGATGGAGCTCTGAGCAACCTGATCAAGTGGGAAATGTATCTATCTATGACAGGGATTGGAATTAGATGATCTCTAAGGTCCCTTCCAATCCAAGCTGTTCTATGATTCTAAGCTGATTATTCGTTGATCAAGTCTATTTTTCTGTGGTCCTCATTCGTAGAGTGGATTTCTGGCTGCCAGTTCACAAACTGCGGCCACCAGGTTTAGCAGACTCCTTTTCTAGTGAGACACTTGCAATTTTTGATGGATTTGAATAGCAGAGAAAGGAGTGTGGACCAGCCTGTGTCAGTCTATTGGAGAGCACTGCTAAAATGCAGATACTGGAAACGCATGGGTCAAGATCCACCTCCAAAGCCGGTCTGCTTAGCAGATACAGGTGCTGGGGTAGGGAATTTTGCTGGATTCCCTGACAAAATTAGCTTAATAACACATCTGCAAATCCCACAGGTCAAGACATTGCTAGGCTAGTGAAACTGGTAGGTGGCTTCAGCACATTCCTTCTGCATGGCAAGAAGGCAATGGAAGATGACCAGAGCTCATGTATCCTGTCTTCAGGATGTCTTCTTTCTCATACTTTGAGTTGACCACAAGTTCATTGTGTGGCTTAGGAGCCCCAAAAAATTGCAGGAATCATAAATTGTGTCAGGTGCCAGTGCTTTGTAATCATGGAGTGTGTTCTTTTACAGGATCAATTACTCGAGCAATTAATGAAATTTGTATTAAAAATTGCAGTTGAACAGTAAAGATTCCATGTTAAATATCTGAAAGTCTTTCAATTATTTCCAAGTAATTTCAGTTCTGAAAGAGGTTTTGGTATCTGTGCTTTTCCAGTAATTTTCAACTATGAAACAAGGCTTAGGCTGTCACTTTTTTCTGTATTTTGTTTGTGTGTTCCATGTCTCACAATAACATCTGAACTGGTTTGCTGATTCAACAGGACTTTGTAGTTATTTTTGAGACTGCCTAAGGCTTTATGGAATTTGGAGTCAGATAATGGGAAAAAAAGCAAAGATAAAGACTGCAGTGTAAGCCTCTATCATTACAGAAAAGGAAAAAAACCTCTGCACTGGGAGAGAACCTACTGGAAAACATCTATTTATGTTTTTCGACCGACTAAATCCAAAAGAGATGAGACTTCATTAATACCAGTGCTCACAGAAGTCTTAGTTTCTGAAGCAAATTGAGTCTACATTTGTTTATGTTTTCCTGTAGAGATGTTATCCCTAGCACGAAACTTCCTTGAACTTTGGTTTGTATTACAAAAGAAATTTTCATGTAAGTTGCATAAACTTGAAAATAGGAAAGTGTAGGGGAAATAGAGCATTTCAAGTCAACTCCTTATTCTCCTTGCCTATTGTATTTTTACATTATCCCATTTGTTACATTTTTTATATCACAGGAAAACGATTTTTCTTGAGGAAAGAAAAATCTATCCATATGGAGTGAACTAATCTAGGGCTTGATTACCCTTCATGTCCTACTACGATTTTAAAAGATAATATAGGTAGAACTTGATGGTCATTGATCATAAGGGTCTTTTTTACACCCCTCTGGATAAGGTTACATACAAAGCTTTTAGAGTAGTCCATAAATATTGCAAAATATGGGGGCCACATAATCAACACGAAGGAAGTATAGCTATAACCTCAAATAATTTTTTGGTGTCAAAAGATGCACACAAACTATTTTTATGTATGAAAATACTTATTAGACAAAATAACTTGAAGCAGTGGAATAATTGGCATGTATTCAAATTGTGGTTAATTGAATTCTTCATCTGTGGCTTAGAGAGCCACATGGGGTACAGATTCTGCACAGAGGAAGCAATTTTCATTAACGGGATATAATTTAGAATGAGAAAACATATACACTCTGCCTGCAACACAGTTAATAATTAATATGGAATAAATACATAGACATACACTGAGTTACCATATTTTTACCTGTCATTCTGTAGAGTTTCAGCAACTCATTTGCATGCTAAGTAAGTATATTTATTCAGAGAGATGACACTGTAACACTACCTTCAAAAGTGGAAGACCTTTATGTCACAGCATCGGAAATGAGTCATCCTTGTTTTTAAGATGGCAAAGTGAGATCAGAATGGTGATTTGATCTCATGCCTCCTTGCATCTAAGAGGTTTGCTGGTTTCTGAACTGACACTGTACTGTTAAAAGCTGATAATCAGTTCCAAAACTGACCATTATTTTTGAAGCTGGTCGGTTTTCCTGAATTAGATTTGAGAGAATTTAGAACCTCTTAAGAAAGAATATTATTTCTGTTTTGCGTTCTAACGCTCTCTAGCATTTATTATTTGGTCTCTCACATATGCTGTTAATATTGGGATGTGTTTGCATGCAGAAAGCAAACTGCTTGAAGGATTGAGAAGAATGTCTCGCAGGATGTGTGAGAAACCAATGAAGGGAGTGGCCGACTGAAAGCCAATGGCACCACAGGGTGCACTCTCTGTCAGTGGCTTGCTGCATCACTTTAAGCAAGTTGAGTAACACCTAATCTCAAAAACAGTTAAAGCTATTTGGCATAAGAAATTCTGTAAATCAAGATCTCAGAATGTGCTTGTGCACATATCAACACAGAATGTGTTGGTACAAAGCCAACCATGGTCTTAATCTCTGGAAAAGTATAAACCTAATTTTAAGTCCAGTTGCTTTTGAGACTTGCACACAGTTCTTGACTGCAACAAAACTGAAAAAATATTCCATAAATATTCTCTTTTATCAAAGCTCAAAACTCCAAATCTCTTTCAAGGATTTCTTAGCATTTCACCTGAACTGATTCAGAGCAATAACAGCACTCCCAAATATTTGCCATATTTCTATCATATTTATTTTATGAACCACAATGATATTTAAAATTACTGAATTGTCGGACCAGACTTCATATTTCCTTCTCTTTCTAACAACAGGTGGTAACAATATTGGCAAACATGTCTGTGTTGGACCAGTGTGCTTCAGAAATCATTCAAGGAAATGGTAAGGATTTTAGCTGAATTATGTTTTATATTTATATCTGAAGAGTCTGAGTAAATGGGAATGTAGTACTTACAAGGTAAAGGAGAAAGGCTTCACTAATAAAGCTTTATTTTGCATCCCATCTCTGCTGGATATTGCACATTGCTGCAGGGTGCAGAATGAGTCCTGGGGTATGGTTTCTAACAGCCTTCAGTGAGAGAAACTCGAGCTTTCCCTGGCTGGTCCTGGGAAAGCTCAAGTTTCTCTCACTGATGGCTATTAGAAACCACACTGGGGAAAGTTCTACACAACAAAATAAAATGCCACTGTTTTAGGAAACTGTGTGTTTGTAACCACATTGCTGGTGTTCTGTGTGTGTGACTTATTCCTAGATGCAAATCAAAGTAGTAAAAAGTGTTTCAGCATCCTGTATTGTGGTAAGATGTAAATGCCTTATTAATATACCTACCTGCAAATTCAAGGCCAATCAATATAGATGCCTTTTTCTTTTTTTATTTTTTTGTGGGAAAATTTAAATTACAGTGAAAATTCACATATATTGCTTTGCTTGGCCAAGTAGGCCTAACTCATACTGGACACTGCAGTGGATTTTCATGGACAATGACACCAAGAAAAATTCGTGTAGACACTCCATCATGGAATTTCACAAGAAACATTTGCCCCCTGGCTTTTGAGAGGGGTTGGCACTTATCCTGTGTGTAAAATCTTTTTTGTGGCTGCCTAATGTTATAATAAGCAGGTACTAGTCAGAGACCACAATCTGAGAATGGTCTTCGAATGCTGGAGAATTTAGGTACTTTCTTCTCAACTCTGACTTTTTTGTATGTTGATTGATTATTATCTAGCTGCATGGTTCTGATGATAATTCTCTGAATTATTTATGGAAATGTACTAACAGCTAAATCCTCTGATGCTACCTGGTGTAATCTGAATGCCTAATAGCGTATGGAGTCTAATAGCACATAATTGTCTTTACACTTAAAATAATCCAGAAAAGAAAAATCGTCTTTTTTTGTGGTGCTACAAGAAGAATATCAACTTCTGCAGTCAACAATAAATTAATGAAGCTGCTTTGACATGGATTGCATTGTCTCTTCCAGAGTGAAGAGTTAGTCATGCAGTAAACTACAAGAAACAATTTCATAATTTCCTTCATTAAAGGATTCCCCAGTCTAAAATACCCTTAAACAGTTTGAGAAGGAAACTTTTAAAGGCTTGCTTAAAAATACATAACAAACATAAAAACAGCTACTTGAATTGAGAGTGAAACTTCATTGAGAGACCTGAAATATGTCATTACAGGTTTTTCAGGTGGTGATTACCTTCGGGTTAATTTAGAAGCAAATAAGGAATTACATTTGGTTGACAGAAATATATTCATGAAATTTAAAATACCAACTTTTAGAGGAGGAAAGAGTTAGTGCATTTTGTAGTTCCAGAAGTTCTGTAGCTTCCTTGTGAAGACAAACTTATGCATAGATCAGATGTGCCTGGGTGCTGATGTCAAAACTGCAGCCTTCATTTATGTATTCTCCATGCCCTTTTTGGGCAGTGGCTGGTCAGTATTAACCCAGCTTTCCTTTTCCCTTTACTTTTTTGCACTGAGGGTTTTTTTTGTTGGAGAGCGGGTAATGATGGCTCTTGTTCTCTTTTAGGTGTTCAACTTTTAATGGAAATGCTCTTTGAAAGATCCTCCTCTGGAAATCCAGCAGAAGTTGCAGCTTGTGAGCGAGTGCAGCAGAAATCTGCAGTTACCCTGGCACGGCTCAGCCGAGACCCTGAGGTGGCAGATGCCGCTGTAAAACTCAGCTGTAAGGATGAGTCTCCTGCTTAATGGCACTGAAAGGGGGAGGATCTGCCAGTCATGGAGAAGCTCTTTTCAATTTTAACCTCACTTGGTAAACTTTATGAAAGATACTCCCTATAGAGTCTGTCCAGAGAGTGAACTGAGGAGATGGAGCTAAATGAACCTCTGGCTCGTTTCCCAGAGGAACCTGAGGTGCAGCATCCACTCAACACGTAGCTGTGCCTTACTGTACCAGCTGACACTGCTGCCTCCTCCTTTCCTCCATGTAAACCCTCGTGCAGGATCTGTCAGATCAGAAAAACTAGGACCCCAGCAGGTCCAGATGTGATGAATCCTATGGGAGGGAATGTGTTTTTTGGGTAGGAGTTTTTTAAGGGTATGTGGGAGGATTGGTAGGAAAGAAATGGAGGTCACAATTTCCACTCTGAAACTGCAGTAGCAAGTAAACCCAATTTATTTGTTTATGCTTTACAACTATTAATTATGATGCTCTGAACTGCATATCTCCACGGAAAGTCCCTTAAGTACTTGCATATCATCTTTGCATTAGAGATCATATCAACTAAAAAAAGACAAACATGATGCATCTAACAAATATCACAAAATAAGAAGTTGTTTTTTTAAATTATTTCTCCTGACATCTTTTGTGCACTCAGGTATTCCTCGCCTGATTAAACTTTGCAGATCACCAACAGAAAGAAATAACAGTGATTCTGTTTTAGTGGCATGTCTGGTATGTACATTTTAGTTTTCCTTTCATGCTTATACTGGAAAATTAAGGAAAAAAACATCCCTTTAGATTTCAAAATGCATAAGTATTGCAGAAATGTTTTAAATTCATGTCAGGGTCTCTTGCTTTTCCCCTTAAGCATAATCCTGTACACTGTCAATTATTCATCCGCAGATTGAAGACTTAAGCACGAAAGAAAAAATGGTTTTATCTTCACATTATTTGGCACCAAAAAATTTCCTTGGAACACTTTGGAATTTAAGGATTCATTAATTCCTAAATTCCATTCTGTGATGGTTTTATATTTGTAGAAATTAGCCTTGAGTCACGGGTAGCAGGCCTTTATCTGCACTCATGCATATATATATGGAAATATTTATGCAAAGTATCCAGAAAGGGGAAAAGATATTTCTTGCTTTCACTCCAATCCAATTTTTTGTTCTATTTGTGTTGACAAGACAATATAGTGCCCAGCCTAAGAGTGAACAACAGAAACTTAACACTTTCTCTGTTCAGGAGAAAGATCTCATCTGCTGGCCCTGCACTTCACTGTGAGCCAAATGCCAGGGCTGAATGATTTCACCGAGCGTTCTGTGAGAGGGTTCTGGGGACATGGGTGATCTGGGGTTGGAGCACAAGCTCTGGTGATTGAAGAATATTTTTTGACAACGCTTTATGGTATTGATGTTATTTTAAATGTAAAAGTAAAGCTCAGTTATTGCAGCTTGCTCATTTAAGCAGGTCTCATTCAGGATGAAGAAAGTATAAATGTGAGTGTAGAAAATGCTGCGATTATTCTTTCTACATGCCAAGAAGACTTGTTAATCTTGTGTGGTTAGAGCGGAGACCACAGGGCAATGGCAGCAAACCAAACTATGATTTTTCTGTCTCATTGAAGTTGTTGCTGCACATTCCTTGAATCCATGCCTATTGCTTGAGACGTTACCTACCTGCCTGTCTCAGAAATTCTGCTTCTCCTGATATTTTAGTGACTGCCTGAAGATGTTTTCTGATAAAAGTGTGGCAAAAATATTGTCCTTGAGACATAAGCTCCTTCGAGCTCTGATTGGTATTGTCACTGGTGTCTGAGGGCTTGTACTGTACTCAGACCTGTTGCTCAGGTCTAAAAGTAACGTGCCCCAAAATATCATTTAATAACTTTGCATGATGGAAGATCCATCTGACAGATGAATACAGTGAGGAGAGATTACCCGGGCAGCAGAACTCACAGCCCTGCACAGTTCAGTTTCGAGTTCTGGCTGTTATTTAGGTATGGTTATCGTGGATTCCTGCAGTGAAGACTTTGCCAAAGCTGACTGCATTGCAATGGTGCTGTTTTGTTTTTCTAGGCAGCCTTGCGGAGACTAGCAGTTATGAGTCCTGACGGACTGGAAGAGTCAGATTTT
>WAAG01093004.1:4581-22312 GCA_013390105.1 Tichodroma muraria
CTCGCACCCGCGGCGGCGGCGGCGGCCCCCGGCGGCACCAGCCACGACCCCTCCGCTTCTTCCGCCCCCTTCCTCCTGCAGTGGCGCTGGCCCCGCCCCGGCCCTGCCCGCCGCCTCCTCCCGCCGCCGCCGGCAATTTTTTGAAGGCAAATCCGGCTGCGTCACTTCCAGCCTACGTCCCCCAGGGACGGGGGAGAAGGTCCGCCCAGCCGGGCCAAGGGGTTGGTGTTTGTTTGAGGATTATTACTAAGAGAGAAGAGCTGGTTTGGTTTTAAATTGTAAAGCGTAGCGGGGAAAAAAAAAAAAAAAAAGACGAGAAAAGAGCAACTGCATTGGCCGGGAATCGAACCCGGGCCTCCCGCGTGGCAGGCGAGAATTCTACCACTGAACCACCAATGCTTGTGTACGGGACGCTCTCTGCCTTCATTACTCGAAGATGATAAATGCAAATACCCCCCACCCACGCGTGCACACACACACTTCACTGTACCTGTCTGAGATCCCGCCCTGGCGGTCGAGGGCCTCCCTTCGGGTATTTCCTTTCGGTAACTCACAAATGCGAATTTTGCCGAGTGAATAGCAAGCACCCGCTTTTATCTACTTTTATCACTTTGATATCACTTTCATCTGTGTTCTTTGCCTGTGACTTTTCTGCACTTTCATGGATGGTGTTGTTCTGGGGAAGAAAACGCATCTGAGAGTGCTGAGGAAAAACTGCTGCCGAGCGGAGACAGACCAGGAAACTGCCCTTAAGTGTCCCTGATGGAGCAGTACCTCGTCATCTGTCTAAATAGACTCAGCTGCTTAGCAACAAATAGGATCTGAAGGTTGGGCACAATGCAGGAGGTTTATGACAGTCCTTCAGGGTGAACTCCAAAACCCCACAGCAGTATGTCATCCTTTAATTAAGTACATTACATCCATTCTTACTCGTCTTGTTACTCTATTTTTACCCATTCTTAAACTGGCAATTTTTGTCTATCCCTTTAACGAGTGTCTACATTTAAAACAATCACTGCTACATTACTTCAGCTGTAAAGTCACAGAAAACTGCTGATGAGTTTCTAAAATTTTAAGTCTATCACATCAGTTGGTTGATGAGAGCTGGAGCAATTTCCTTTCTCCCCTTTGTAGAATAAAAAATGGTGCTGTACTTCCACAACCTCCTCCCCAAATGTGGCAGAACTAGGATATAACTCAGTCTCTCCAACAACACATTAGTTTCTGCATTAGCATTTGAGATGTGCACTTAAAGGGGATTTTCACAAAGACACACAGATGAAAACTGTGATACGTTGTCCTCTTAAGGAATAGCTTCATGGTACATAACATGCATACAGTAAATAATAAAAATTATAATAGTAATTAATTAATAAGATTTACTTATTTTGATGAAAGAGGCAGCAGAGGACATGGAAAGAACACCAACAAATTGAACTCTTAAACCTCAACGTATACTTTTGAGAACAGGCTAAAAACATGAGGTGACAGCCAGTTACAATAGCATTCCTGCTGTTGCGCTTGTGCCATTCTATAGTTAAACAGTAATGCTATTGCAGCATAAACAGGACTTGTAGAAGAGGGATGGAGAAAGACAGAAAAATAAATGCAATTGGGCAACTAGTGTTTACATTTCCTGTTTGAATAGCCAAAATAAGAATGTGATTCTCACTTCTTATAAAGATTCAGTGTGGGGTTTATTATTCCATTAAGTGTAACACTACAGAAACCGATTCTGAGAAAACAAGAATAGTTTCGATAACTCAGGAATGTCACTGACTACCAGTAGCCAATAATTTAGTTAGGCTGCTCACGAGAGCTGGAATTCTCTTATTCTGAAACAACTCTTAAGAGGACGTCAGTGCGACCACCCACTCACATCCTGTCCCCCCAGGTCAAACACACATGCTGTGTGTCCAGTCAGCAGGGGCAAAGAAATCTCTGCTGCTCAACCGCTGGGCACCAACAAACTGGAAACCTGGCACTCCTGAACAAAGGAGATGGATGCTCTAGTGTACCTACTGGAAAAGTCAGCAAAGATGCATGTTCTTTTCATATGAACATCAGGAGAGCTGGAGATCATGGTCCAAGCCATCACCCCGTAAACCCCTTAAGACCCAAATGTGCCAATGGGCATTCAGAGTCACATGGCACACATGTAGCTGGATTACAGGAATGCAGAGACCTGGCAAAAAGGGATGGCCCAGGTCATGATTGAGACAAGCAAAGAATACTCAAAAAACCAGTGAATAACTTACTATGGCCATGAGATAACGCGAGATTAAGTTTACTAGCTAGACACAGAATAAACAAATGATCCGCTTAAGCAGAATTGTGGGATGGTCTATGTATTTAATTGGAGAATCCAAAAGAACTGACAGTCTTATAATACAAAAAGGACATTATATATACATATACACACAGAATACGTCTATATATATCTATATAGATATATATAAATCAGTAAGCTTGAATAGTGCCTTTATCATGAGCATCTTAAGGCATTCAAACATTTTACTGTAACATTGACCCAATTCATTATCTTTTTGCTTTGGCTGAAATAAAGCAAACAGATTTAAAGGTCTGATCTGAAACACCCACAATATCTGAAACAAAAGCCTAATAGTATCTTCAGTGACAGCAGCATCATCTAAGAACCCAGCTACTGCACCGCCTATCGGATGAATAATATTAAAAGGAGTCTAAATAAATCATTCCCACTCACAGTTTTTGCAACAGCGGAAGATACATCAGTCTCAAAGAGACCTTATAGCCATATATTCTATAGATTCTATTACAAATTGAGGATAGAAAAGATACAGCAAGAGGGCCTGCCCGAGGATAGAATGCCACTGAATATCAAATAGTATTTACAGTACAAGTTATAGGATTATAGAACATTTTATAAATACAATTAATATGTATACAAGGGCACATAAAGGAGAAACTTGTTTTCATGCTTCACAAAGTAAAAGTAACCTGAACTAAAATTTACTGCAGAATTCCACAGCTGCTGGCTAGGAGCCTCTCTTCTCCACTGCCTGTACAAGCCAATCCCCATCGTAAGTCACCAGTGAAACACCCATGTTTTAAGCAGCAACTATGAAGAATCTCAACAGACTCTGAATCTATGTATGAAACATCAAGTTTCAAAACACGGGTAAGGCAGAGCATGCTGGAGAGTTGTGACAACATACATGTGTAACTGACTTTCTCAGAGGAGAACCTGGACTATAAGAAACTGCACTTTTCGCAACGAAATACATAATACTGCAGCATATAGGCGGCAAAATTCAAACAAGGTACATTACAACTTCTAACACATGATACTAGAAAATGCCAGAAGCATCTAGCAAATTCTAAAGATGTGAGCACTTCCTGTATTTGTTTAAAAAAGGCAAAAAGAGTATTTAGTATTTCAGTACTTGCACATATCCTTAAAAGAATCAGTAATTTCCTTTAATAAAAGCAATTGTTTTTTTCTTTTTAGACCAATGGTGCCTTTATAGGACGCTTTTTTATCCTTTTTCAGAATTACTTTTAGATTGCCTAAAATCATTACTATTAAACAGGAATATACCATAGTATAGTGCAGGCAGAAGAGAGAGATACTCAGATGAAAAGGCAATTTTTAAGAGTCAATTTAATGAATTGACATTATTTTCTCTGCACACTTCAAAAATGGTGAGGCAGGCTTGATTAAATTACCTTTAACCAGCAATATATTATATTTTGCTCCAAGACAAGTAGACCAGTTTTACTGGGATACTTACTATGAAGGAAGATAATCTTTATTTACATGAAAAGCAATCTTTTTTACATAATATATAAAATGGAGTAGTTATGCACTGCAGCCATTTTATAATAATTAAGCTAAATGAAATTAATCTTAAAAACAATTTCAACAGCTGTGGGAAAGGCAGAACAAGAATTGTTTTATTAAGCTGCAAACTCCTTTTCACTATAGAAAGCAACTAACTAACTACTTGCTTGAGAAAACAACTTCTCAACCATCTTCTAACCATTCTAAACACTTCACAGTAGAGGGGTGAACTTCCACAAACATTTTCTTCTGTGACAAAGTATTTTTAAGAAGTCTCCTCACTGTCAACCTGCTGCAGTTCCTCAGTTACGTCAATATAAATTATTTTTGGACCCCACTAGAAACTGGATCGCTCAAATGACCACACTTACAAGAAAGGAAACTCCAAATGCTAACCAACAAGCAATTTCTTTGCTGATCCAGTATTTAGGACACTACTAGAGACAGTCGCACAGGGACAAAGAGAGACACTGGACTGGAGCACAGAAAGAACCAAGGGCCATAAGCAAACAAACCAGCTTGGTGAGAAAGTAAACTGGTAACTGATGTTTGCTGCAAGAACAGCTATGAACACCAATTTGATGATGTTTAGATAGCTGCAATGCCAGTGCAATGGCACAAATAATAATTTAGGAAAGCAGTAATGCTTACATGCATGTTATTAGATTATCCACTGGAATTCAATTCCAAGGATGAAGAAATGTTTCAAAAGACATTAAGTTTACTAAAAATAGTGCATTTTTTTTACCACTGTGTTTATTTTAGGAAAAAGAAGGATAGAGACAAAAACATAATTCTTTCTGCCTCTCAACACTAACTCCTGGTCTTGTCTCAGTGAAGCTGCTTAGTGATGCTCCACGTAACCTCAACCAGCTCAGTACCCTCCCACCATGAGACCCTAGGAGATACCTGAGCATCTGCTGCTAGAAATTATGGAAACAGTAATGCACAAGGCAGCAGGCACAGCTGTAAGTTCCTAATTCTGTTCTGAACTGGGCTGTGAAAGACAGAGCACTGAAACTGTACTGCTAGCTCAGACAGACCCGTGCAGAGCCCTTCTCCTCAGTGCCTGGATAATCAGGAGGAAAACTGTTTCAGCCAAGCGAAATGGGTCTCCATAACAAGTCTCAAAAGTAATAATTTATAATCTTTTCCCATTACAATCTCAAATTTATCATAAAGACACTACTCTAAAATTTGTTTTTCAAACTAAAAATTCCAACTAAAGCAGCACTGTACATACTTTACAGTTTGGCTGTAGTCAGAAAATTGAACTAGATTTCAGAAAGTGTTGTTTCTAAAGCTTCTTTTCCTCTTACATCTATAGAACTGATGACAGAAGATAATCAAGTTGTTTCTGAGTGAGCAGTCCTGCTTTGAGAGTACCAGTCCCACACTACAGTGTCACTAATATCAAATCCAATTACTATTTAACAGAATACTAGTTCTAATGTTTTATCATCTTAAGATCATACTATATAGCCAAGACTGACACTTTCTTGTTTCAAAGCTAAGAACTAGGCCACTTCCACAGCAGCTGGAAACATTTCAGTAGATAGGTGGCTGTTTTTCCAACACTGTGAATAATAAGGCTAAATACAGTGAGAAGTGAGGGTACAGCAGCCATTTTTTTCTCTTCAGAAATGTATCAGAGAACTTTATTAGCATAAATTAGGTTTTATATTTGGTCAATGTATGGAAAAACTGATTAAAAATTCTGAAGCAGAGATTTGTTCTCTAAAATTACTCAATATATGTATAAATAGCAGGCATCTTAGGGAAAAAAAAAAAATCACTATTTCCTATTTTGAGTACTTAGAGTACAGAGAACCAGTAACAATATTCAAGTGACCTTTTTTTACCTAACATCAAATCTCTTCTAAATTAAACAATTAACATCACTGGAATAAATTAATTTTTGAGAAGGATTTCCCTGTATTCTGGGGAAAGAAAATATACAGAGAGGGAAAGTGAAGAAATAATTTTTTTAGCATTTAAAAAAAAAGCGTGCACATATTTACCCTAGCAATCTTCTTTCAATCCTCTTAAAGGAAGAGTCTTTTCAAAAGCTATAGCTGCAAAATCCATTATTTCATTCTTGACCTTTATTCCTATACTAAACATAAACCAGATCACGACTCTGAACTCCTCTACCTGCCTCATCATCATCATCATCATCTGACTGCTGGTCTGAGTTTTGGGAACTACCATACTCATACTCAATGGGCTTTGGATTGTTGTACGGGTAGCCATTGTCATCAAAAAACCTTCGGAAGGTGAACTCATAAAAAGCATGTTCAGGATGTTTTCCATTTTTGTACCACCCATTAAGGGTATCATTTCTGTTCCCCTCCTTATCATCATCACTCCACAATTTATCTGGATCAACTGGATCAAAGTTTGACGTGTCCGTAGGATGAGCAATTTTGGGAATGTAGAAAGCAGACTGTCGCCGTAGATCACTTGAAAAATCAATTGTTTTGAAAAAAGGATGAGCTTTTATTTCATCTGCACCGTTTTTGCCTAAACGATCTTCTGGCCCTCGGCAGAGTTTAATAATAAGGTCGGAGGCCTCTGGAGTCAGTTTAGCCTGAGGTGGAATATGAAGTGCAGTTTGCCAGTTGATAACCTTAAAAGCAAAAAGATGTGTTATTTATCTATAATTTCACAAAAAGGAAAAACACATAAAAACAACAAAACAAAACGAATGACCACAAAGAAATAATCCAATATATGTAAGGTTTTTCACAGTAGAGGGGAAAACATGAAGCTGCTCTTTCAGAAACACAAGGAATATTTTGTCTGGAAATCCATCAAAATGCAGGTAAAGTTTATTTACATTCCAAATCTAAACTAGAGTCTGGCATGGAAGACCTGTGCTATAAACCAAAAACGATACCATAAAATCCAGCACCTGGAACCTGAGATTAGGCACATGGTTTACAATCCTAAAAAGGTGAGGCAGATGAGTTTTACAATGTACTGTAAAGACTAACAGATTTCAAATTAAAAAAAATAAAATTAAAATCAATACTGCACTACCTTTGAGCCACCTAAACGCAATTTTGCAAAAAATGACACCTGCAGAAGACTGCCTTGATGCTTTCTCTGAAACAGCAGGGAGGGGCTCAGGAAGGAAAGGAGCAAAGTTGTCAGTAGCCCTGAGCAGGCAGTCATCTGCTGCTCCTCTGCCTTCCCTTGCTAAGTACCTGCAGGTAGATCACCAAAGGAAATCCTCTGCAGGCAAACAGGCATGGAAGCCAAGAGGTGGGAAAAGGACACACAGATGCTGGAAGAGGAAAGGAGAAGGGGAAAGGGGAAGGGGAAAGGTGAATAACAACTGGAACAGATACAAACAGTGAAAGGCTGAGATGCAATGTGATT
The DNA here is from genome assembly GCA_013390105.1 of Tichodroma muraria. Lineage (NCBI taxonomy): Eukaryota > Metazoa > Chordata > Aves > Passeriformes > Sittidae > Tichodroma > Tichodroma muraria. Next base: position 11,789 of record WAAG01093004.1, read on the forward strand.
TTTAGTTGGCATGTTTACTATACAACCAGATAAATTACGAATGTGATTCTAGAAGTCTCTTTATAAATTAAGTGCACCTCCACAGTAATGTAAAGTTTAAAGTCTCCATGGTTTATAACATGCTCGTACAGGCAGCATTCTCAAACATCACCTTTGTTTCCACTACAAATTAGCAAGATTATGCAAGTTTCAAGCTTTTTTCAGACTGTTAATACCAGACTTTTAAAGTTACCTTCATCTGTGTTTCCAGCGGTGTTTGTGCCAGGAATGGAGGCTGCCCCACTAGCATCTCAAAGAGAATTACTCCAACACTCCACCAGTCACACAACTGTGTGTAACCTGAAATAAAGTTCAAATAAAGTCAAGCCTTTGTATATTTTAATCTTGAACTTTTAAGGAAAAAAAGTTCACAAGAGAATTCAATTCTACTCAATACTTATTTAAGATTTCCATATTAACAACTATTTATTTTTTTGTTAAAATATCACAATCAATCACAAAATATCACATATTTCTGCTTGGAAAAAGCAGGAGTGTGGGAAAGGTGAAGCGGGACACCTGAACACGGGTTACCCCGCAGTGAGACTGCAGTGAAGACCGCATTCATTACCTGTTCGTAACAACACTTCTGGGGCAATGTAGTTGGGCGTGCCCACCAGGGAATGGGCCAGGCAGCGCTGGTGCTGCCGTGCGGCCCGGCGCTCCAACGGCTTCAGCCGATCCCCACACCTGCAGTTCGCCGGGTCACCCCACTCACTGCTGAAATCCATACTGTCCTGACGGGCGTGATCACCTGCCGTGGGGTGACAAGGACGGCAAAGTTGAGGATGATTACTTTTGTTCTTATCTAATATGAAATTTTCTTTATCCGTTAATATTTCGTGTTACAAGACAATCTGTTTCAGTTTCAATACTCAACCTGAGAGTTCCAACAGATATCAGCATCAAGATGTTGATTTTTGTTTACGATATAAAATACCAACCTCTGAGGACACAATTCTTTTAAGCTAATTTTTGGCATAACTATGAGAAAATACCAATCTCAATACTTTTCAGATTTTTCTTAACATCACCACATTGGATGTATAAGGTGGATATTGTTTTTACACTTATATAAACATAAAACCTCTAACATTTAAATCATCAAAAAATAAAATCAGATTTTAAATCTTTATCATCTCACCAAAGACTGTGTGACAGTTTGGCCTAAGATATATGTTATTTTGAGAAAAACTAATCAAAAGTAATTTAAACCTTGTTTTTGAAGGTATGTTTTTATTTTTGGAAACTAAAACCAAGTTATCACACAATCTGTATTTTACCACTCTCAAAACTATGACTTCTTTTTCACTCCAACTCTTTCTTCAGCTGTTGTTTCAAGTAATCAAGTAGGATTTTGAAAAGCCTACTTAAACCTTCTCATAAAGGAGACAGCACGGTCATCTTTCTACTCATTTATAATTTAATTCCTTGTAAAGAATACTTGTACTTCTCTTACCGCTCTGGTAGTATTTTGAGTCGTGGGTCCATCGAAAACCTGTACAGAGCCCGAAGTCAGTCAGTTTGATATGACCGTCACGGTCTATCAAGATATTGTCAGGTTTAATATCTCTGTGGATGAAGCCCATCTTATGAACACTCTCAACTGCGCACGTTAGTTCTGCTGTGTAGAACCGTGCCAGATTTTCTGGAAAGACACCCATTCGAATTAGGAGACTCATCATATCACCTCCTGGAATGTAGTCCATTACAAAGTACAAATTGTCCTTATCTTGGAATGAATAGTACAAGCGAACCACCCATTCATTATCAGCTTCTGCAAGGATATCCCGCTCAGCTTTAACATGAGCAACTTGATTTCTAAGCAAGACATCTTTTTTCCTCAGTGTCTTTGTTGCATATAGAGCATTAGTATCCACCTTTCTTGCTAGGCAAACTTCTCCAAATGCACCAACTCCCAGGGTTTTAATTTTTACAAACATTGATTTGTCCATTTTAGCTCTTCTTAGCCGAATGTAATTTGACTCCTTCTGGCACAACATCTTCCTCATCTGATCCCGGGCTTCTGGTGACAATCCAACCTGTGCAGCAAACAGAGTTAAATCTGAAGAGTGAACAGTACTCTTGATTCTTGATCTTCTCATAATTAATTGCTTAGGCAAAGCAAACCAAATACTTATACACAGCACAAGAAATGATACTTAAAGGGATTTGGTTTTGTTTTAATTTACACATTAAGATTCTATGAAAACATACGAGTGATAAAAAACTGAAATGTGATCATTTTCAACAGCAAAATGCACAAGGTGCCATGCACCAGGAGGTTCTATAGAAGGGATTACTACATTCTTAAGAAAGGTAATTTACAAATTATAAAAACCACTGCAAATAACATTATCTGAGTAACAGTGTGCATCAGCTGCCTCCCTGATTCTCTTTACAAGGTTAAAGAAAGCCAAGACACGTCTAGAGCTGTAAATTGCTGAGGGCTAAGGAGCTGCCATGGGAAAGGCAGACTAGCTGGAGCAGAAGTCACTGAACTTCCTGACCATGCTTTAGAATTTCAGCTGCAGGAGGGACTATGTACTCCCTCTCACTCTCACTCCCATGTGTAGCTACCCAAAACAGATCCTATCAGCACTGCTTCCTACTGCCCGCCCATACCAAGTCCGTGCCTCTGCCACAAGCCTGGACCTGATATTCCCTCTTATCACATAACGCACCCCCTTCTAAGAGGACTTTGCTCACACTGTCCCCACTGCTCTCCACTCTGCCTAGGAACCAGCTGAGCAGAGCACTTTCTTTTGAAGTGGCTCACTCCTCCCGACAGTATCTTTTCTTGGCTCCCATCTGTGTACATATCCCTATCTTGACTGAACATCCCTGGTGTTCCAGCCAATGCCACCAACATTCTGACAGCTGAAACACTCACAGGCCACACACAACTCATCACCTACAGTGTAGAAACACTTATATACAAGAACCACATCAATCACTCTCATTGTACTCCAACCTGCATGCCCTCCTGGTATATTTTTGCTGGTTTCAATTCCTTTAAGAGTCCCATTCAATTTTGGTGGCATTTTTCTTGGCAAATTTCAGGGCCTGGAATCAGAATAATCCTTCTTCTTTGTTCTATTGTGAATAGAATCTGTCTTCAATTTTTAATATTTATTTCTCTGTGACACTATCCACACATAGCTTGATGTTCATTCCTTCTTTTGTTTTCTGACAGCATTTTCAAATTACTATATGCCACCTTTCTCACAGCATCTGAATTATTTTATCTGCCCACCTGGCTTGAAATCACCATCCCGCACCAATGATTTCCAAGTTCAACCTATAGCATGCTTCCTTATTTTTTTCACGGACACATTGATCATAAACTCAAACATGGCCACACTGAACCCCTGCAAACATTACAACTGTACTCAAGCACTATTCTAAAATCTTTCCATTTCTTACTGTCACATCTTATCGTTTCTTGATACCACATCTTGCTGCTTCCATCTCTTTAAAGCCCCAAATATCTGAGATACTGTCTGCATAGCAGTACTCAGGACATCAGCAGGACTAAGAAAATAGCCTAGGCCTGTACAGACTGTATGTTAATAGATGACTTCAGCCTCGCCTGACTTCCAACATAACTTGAAACAAAATGTAATAGATTTGACTGAGAAAAAAGACCAAAAAAAAATCAATTAGGTATCATTCAGTATCTTAAAAATGCCTTCACAAGTTACTATATGTCACCTATTAAAGAAAATACTCTTAGAAAACAGAAAATTTCTTACAAGCATCACAGCAAAAATTGATCCAAATGAGATGCAACTAGGAAAATGCATACAATATGCTTATCTACCCAAACGAATTTCACAAGTAGGTTTCAGTGTAGGTATACAAATTTTTTAAGATTTTGGTAACAATTACAATTTTGGTAAGTGAGGAAGGCTGCGCCAAATTCGAGACAAATTTTTTTGTAGACATCAGATAGGCGGTGGTTACGACTGATTAGCCATAGTTTCAAGACTGGTGTGGGAAACAGGTTCAACTACATATTTTGAATCAAAAAATTGTCTTACTGCAGGAATATCTCTGTACTATCTTCCAAGACAGAAACATTTGAAGTTTTCTATGAACAAACAGGCTTAAGGCACACTTCAACACGGAAGGATATTTTTAAGACTTACAAATGTCAAGAGGACAACTGAAGACCTGAGCCTGGTAGAGTTCAGACAATGGTGGGTCACCTTCTTAAGGCCCATCTGAACCCTCAAGTCTACCTTGGTACAGAACCACTTGACACAAACTGAACCCCACCCATCACTGACAAAGCTGGCAAAGAATAAAACCTAGATGACAACAAGCCCCTAGGAGTGAGACTCAATACAATAATTAATCACTGCAAGATATACAAAGATTCTCCAAAACCTTTGTAGAGCTTTCTTCTACCTGCTCTCTATCTCTTGCATCTGAACAGTTTTACTGTAAAAAACTTGCCCAAGTATTGCAATTTGTTATCTCTTCCCTCAACCCACCTTCATTTTTTCCTGTAATGCACTAAACCAAATGTTAATCACAAACTTTCTCTCTGAATTGCTGTATTTTCCCTAGAACTCTCCTCAGCTTCAGCATTTTCCAAAAATTTACAAACTGTCAGCTGCACAAACTTTTCCATACATGTATCTCCAATTAGTTCAAGAAAATGTCAGACACCAAAAGTTTCCTGACTTGCTCTCTATTATCTCACAATTTGCTCTTATTTTGCTTCCTTCTCATCTTGATGTGCCTTAAAGGATGACTTAAGTTTCTCTTTGCAAGAAAGACACCTATTACAACTCTTGGCCAAACTCGCACATCTAAATCAAACATTTTTGAGACCACTTAACTCCTAGGAAACCTGACATATGTCACATATGTTAGAAATACAGCATCCGGTGAAAGCAGGTGTTTTCATATGGATGCATTCTATGGTTTTTTCTTTCAAAATTCAAAGGGGAGAAAAGAAGGGATTCAATACTTGCTTAATCTTCTTAAAACTTTCTGAAAATAAATAATGAGCATGTTTCCCTTTCTCCTTCTCATGAAGACCCAAAACATACTTCATTGCTGTGGCATTCCTCTCCTGTATGCTTAGGAAAAAGGAGAAGTCTGCTGCAGTACAATAACCCATCTTTACCCTCTAGCCTGTAATTAAACATCCCAGCTCTAAATCTAGCATAAACTATTAAAACTCTAGCATAAATATTATAAAATAACCCTACTAAGGCGCTTTAAAAGCAGAAGAAAAATATCAAGAAAATTTGTATCAGTGCTTTCATGTAAGTAATACTTATTCTGAGATACTACAGAACACAACACAGTAAGAAGTGAAGTTTGCAAATCAATAGCCAAAATAAATTCATGCTTAATTTTGATGCAGGATTGCATGCAAAGCCCTCTAAAAAGGGATCATGCTATTCTTAAGAAACACTGTTGCTTCAGAATCTTACTTGTCTACACAGGGATGGAGGCTACAGAGTTCAGGAAAGCTTCCCACACCTTAACAGTTTAAATCAGCTGTTAGTGAAGTGAAAAAGGAAAGAGAGAAGACTAAGAATAAAGATCTAGTAAGAGTTCCAGGATGAAATCTTGCTAACATTTACATATTTGTGATTAAGCAAACACAAAAGACTACAGCTTACAGTAAGAATTTTCAGAGTAAGAAAACACAGATTTAAAAAACAGCATGTCAAGAAAGTGATATAAGCCCAATACATATTCTCACAGAATAAATAAAAAGGAACATCATACTTATGTCAAGCTTTTAATTACAATTGTTAGGAAATATATATGTGTGACACATCTCAATTTCACCTTTCTGCAAATCTTAGTTTCACTACTTCTCACTTTTCTCACTGTTTTCTCTTTTGAAATGACATATGCTTGTCAGCTTCAGTTTTTACCCTTTTGATTTAGTTTAACAGAACACTGAAATACTAGAAATAGACCACTGACTCCACGCAGGCACGAGAAAGTTGATTTCACATGTATCTGTTGTATAATTATGCCCTTCAATTGCTCTTCTTTAAACAGATACATTTACAGTGCAGATTACAAAATAATTTGACAAAAGGTAACCATCTCTTTCATTCTAAAAAACAACCCAACTAATTTTATATGGTTTTTTTTATTTGAACTTAAAAAAAACTATCCCTACTGGTAACAAGCCACAGAATGTAAAAAATACCACTGTTTGGGTGTCTATATAAGTGCACTAGCCAGCCTGCCACTTGTCCCCAGTCTGCTTGTACCTTCAGAACTTAATTTAAAAAAAATAGAAATATTTTTTAAATCATGAAAATACTGCCTATAACTCAAAAATCAGAATTAAATAAAACCCATAAGAAAAAGCTATAAGCCATGTAGCTACGTCTCTGTTCATGCAACAATTATTTTGCTTCTCTATGTAGGTCATATGAATTACCTTTAGACATGCAAAGAACCTACTTAAAAATCAATTTCTAAGAAGAAAATTAAATACGTAAACAAGACAAGGAAGAAACTTGCCACATCTCAAATACAAAGATTAAAAATAGACTTAAATACCACAGTTCTAAATGTTCTACTTATTCTGTACTATTTAATTCTACAATTAAGACAGATCTCATAAAAGTAACACGGGAACAGTTTAGTCATAGATTTACAAAGAAGGAAGAGTTTACCCGCATCATTTCATTCTCTAGTTGTTTTTTCCGATGCAAACGCTGCTGATGTGACTTGAGTATATTCTCCACATGCTGCTCCATGAAGAATTTAAAGGCTTGAGGGGAATAACTTTGAATGCGAGACTCTCTTCTTTCTTCATCTTTCTTGTTTTTTCTAACAGGAACAGGTGAGGTTGTAATTTGTTTCTTTTCTTTATCTGTTGAATCAACACATTCGTAATTCTTTTCAATCTCATCCTCCCTGGATAAAGGAGGTGGCTCCTCCTTGTTCAGCTTGGGTCCTGCCTCATACAGATTGACAGAAGGATTCTGATGTAACAAGTGTTTAGGGTAAGGTGGTGGGGGACCCTGGTAATTCGGAGCCTCCGCAACAGGAGACATAACTGCCATATTGGTAGAGGGACTGTCGGAGAAGGGAATGGTCTGAACAGTTTGCAAGGGCTGCGGCATCCAGGAAGGGTGAGTGGGTGCCAAGGCAGTCTGTAGCTCTGGTTTCAACACTCGCATGCTTTTCACTGGCTGCTGAATGGGAGCTGGCGTTATGGCTGTCACTGTGGTGGCCGAAGGCTGGGAGCTGCCAGAGTGACCCTGCCGGCTGCCGTGATGGCTGTTGAAGGAGTTTGACCGCACGGGAACGCTGGGCTGCCATGTAGGCATGTCGTGCCCGTTGCCCGGCGACGACTGCGGCTGCACAGGGGAAGGCTGTGACCAGGACGCCGGTATTCCAGCTACATTTGTGTTGTAAAGTTCCAGGTTGTGACTATTCCTGTTTGGCACCATTATTGCCTGAGGAAGATTCCCATTGGTGTATGCTGAAGGAGGAGCAGATCCTCCTGCCTGCATCTGTAGTGCTGTGGGACTCTGCCTGTTAGCTGGATTCATTGGGTATGGGGGTGGCTGGCGACTCACCGAATTTCCAGACACCACATTCTGGTGAACTATGAATTCTGCCTGACAATTGCCATTTTGCATTCCAGCTCTGCCTGAGGGAAAACTAAATTTACTGTTGGCAGAACTCTGCATGATTATTGGTTGTCTGCCAATGGGGACAGCACTCATGCCTCTCTGACCCTGTGTGGATGCATTCATAGGAGGAGGATTCATAGGTGGAGGTGGATAACCATCCTGCCACGCTCCTGGAGGCACTGGAGAAATACGGGAGATCACGTATTCCATGTTTCCGGAGTATCGCTTTGTTTGAGGATTTGGCTCCCAGGAAGGGGGTGGAGGAGTAGTTCCCCTTGGAGGAGGTGTCTGCCCCCGAGGAGGTGGAGGAGGAGGAGTGACACTCCTTATCTGCGGTAGAGGTGGGGGATTCACTCTTTGTCCATTGCCAGGATGAGCCTGAGCAAATGCCGCAATGCCAGATCCAGATAACGGCCTTCCTACATCAGGCTGGGAGCTGGGACTCTCTGCGCGATAAACGCCACCCTCTGCCAGGGAAGGGCCGTGCCGCTGAGGAACCAAGGACTCCTTAGAACCCTTCCAGCTCTGCTTGCGGTGAACTGACTGCTGGACAGCCCCTGCTTCCACGAGAAGAAAACACAGCATCGACGTTATTGGGAATTATTCCTGTTCACCGCTTTGAATATTTTGATCTTCTGCATTAATTACTACAGAAACAGGACTGGAATTCTCTGACACAATATAATCCACTGTGCTTCGTATGAAAACTTTTTCTAATAATACACAGCACAGCACGCTAATATGCTCAGTGTAGGTATAAGAGGGAAAAAAAGAAACATTGAAACTATAAACTATAATACCAGAAAGTGATCTTTTAGAAATCGCTTTTTTGAAAATGCATTTTGCTTCAGTAAAAATGCAAAATTTAATTGAAAAAAATGGTAATGTGCAAAATTATTAGTCACACGATGTATTTTTAATCACATGTACAAGAAACTCTCAGAATGTTCAGCACAAATGCAAAAAAAGTAATAGCATGGAAAAACATGTTATGTTGCTATCCCTTCCACTTAACACTTACAAAACACTTAGTGCTTCTCAACTAAAATTTAACTGAATGCTGTAAAATCAAGGCTTGCACGCTTATATGCATACAGATCACCAGATTTGTTATATTCCCATCATGCAGAACTTGATTCGGTACTTTAATTCTAAAAGTTGCATCTTTTTGAGTAAGATACAAAAAGATATCTATTTTGTAGATAGAGAGGCAAAAATTAAAACTCTATGAATTCAAAACTTAGAGCAAAACCCTGCTACATATTTACTTCTCAGATGCTATTTTGCATAATATAAACAAAATATACAAGGAACTGATAGTGCAGGCAGTCTTACTGTGGTTGTTATAATGTTAACACTAAGATATGTGTAAACACATGCAGTACTGTAACTGCTGAGAATCACCCTGTTCTCACTTAAAGAATGTGTTAATTACTGTATTTTTGCAGGTAACAATGAAAACTATGTCTAAATGGTGGAATTTACCTACGAACTTCATACAAGCACAAACTAATCCCGCTCAACAGACTAAAGGAAAATAACACTGCTCTTTGTGACTCCTGACTAATTTTTCCTCCTATCTATATTGTTAATTTAAAATCTAACTCCAGCACTACCAGCTCAGCACCCAACTTGAGTCAAATAAAACTTCAGTATTTCTGCTGCATGTAAAGTTACTCTTTTTTTAGGTGTATGCTACTAAAAAGGCATCAAGGTGTATTAAAAATGTGCTAGCATCTGTTAAGAAAGCAGTAACAGCAATGGTAGAATTTTGACTCTGCTAGTAAAGACACAATCCATCCTCTAACATCTCTAAGAAGATGAAGCCTGCCTTAGAAACTATACAAACAAAAGCTGGATCCAAGCAGGAAATTAAGCAGAGAGGGATTCTAAAATATAACATCCTAAAATACAAATATCGTAGTCGTATGATATATAAATACACACATAGATACATATATACACAAAAATACACATACAGAATGCTGTTGTGTGGGAGTGTGTCTGAAGAGAGACAAAAAATTAAAAGAATAATTCAGTGCTCAGCATTGCTAAGTGGTGCCTGACACAGAACAAAATACAGACACCACATTAGCAAGGTAATAGAAATTAGCAAAATGAGATCTGAATGCTATTCCTTGCATAAAATGTTTACACACAGTAATAAAAACATACAGTTATAAAACAATGCTTAAGAAACTCGTCTCAAATGGACCTATCAGAAGGATTGCATCAGATACGTAAAATGGTGTTTTTAAAAGCAAAAAACCTGCATTTCAGCATCTCTGTTCTACTGTGAGCACGTGAAGGCAAAATTTACTATGTTCTATTTTTCACCTATAAGAATATACTCAGTGAGTTACTGAGTCACCATGGATACACCTACCTGGTGGTTTCATACCTGCGTTTACAGGTCTTGCTGCTGCTGCAACCATCTGTTCCCGACGAGGATCCTGGTAGCTCATTTTACTTATAAATTCAATGGCAGCCTCTATACTACGGTTGTTAGTTTGTCTAAGAGCTTGTATAACCATATCCTAAAGAGAAAATGATATACAAAAAAATGATTTACAAGAAAATCAGAAAAAATACCAAAAATCACGGTTATTCAGCCAAATAACCTCCACTAATTTTACTGAAATTACTTTACAAAGTACTGATTTCTCTCAATTGTTTTAAAACTGATTTTAAAATGTCTTCTCCAGAAGAGATCATCCAAAATAGTACTGCAGTCTTAATGTTCAGAAGAAAAGCTAACTTGCTGAAGCAAAGTAGTTTGATATAAATCACGTCATCTTGCTATTCATACAACAGCTTGGTCATACAATCCTTAAAAAAGGATTTTATAATA
>WAAG01093015.1:330-11103 GCA_013390105.1 Tichodroma muraria
TGAGGCTTGTGGGTCTCCACAGGCAGCCTTGAACATTAGAATCTGCTTTACTGCAAGAGCGACTGGGGAAGATTGGTTTTGCTTTTCACTGGAAGGGTCAGAAACTTGGGAGATATTTGATCTGGCCCGTGGTACTTTACTGCATCCCTTTCAAGGCCACCGACTTTTCGCATCAAACCCCCTAATTCCAATGGCCTTTGCCCACTGAGATGGTGTTTTATGTTGGCATTATCAGCCCTAAATTGGCTTAAAAAAATTAACTGGAAGTACTGAAAGTTAGGATCCCTTTGCAGTCGGAGACTGAGTAGAAATGTCTAATTATTAATTCATATGAATCTACTCTATTTGGAAGTGAACACAGTGAGCCCAAGGTGACAAAGCAACAAGATTTCTACTAAATGGAAGCAATCCCTGTCAGAAGGGCAGCTGCCTACACATTTATTCTAATCTCAGCAGCACCTTTGCAGCAGGCAAAGCTATCAATTCAAGAGTTCAAAGCAACCAGCATAGTTTATAAAAATTTACTCCACATATATTTGTAATCTACAATTTTCACTAACCACTATCATCTCTAATAAAAGTACAAAGTGCTGAAACTCAGATAATTTCCACCATCTTGACTACAGCATCTGAAATGTGGCACAAAAATTGAAATCAAAAATTTATTAAAACTGCCCAATGCTGAGTTTTATGATGCATTCTACTTCTTGCTGCTGTCCTAAGAGACAAAGCTTTTGGGAACCACCTGGCTTTACAGGCAGCCTTTAGCCAACACTGAGAAGCTGGAAACTGTAGAGATTTAAACATTTTTTACCTTTCACTTCAAAACATCTTTCAGAATATTCACACTTGAATTCAAATAATTGTCTTTATGGACTGAAGCTTAAGCAGCCCTTGAGCTGATGTTCACCACCCCAGAATGAGGAAAAGTAAGCTGTCAGCAGGATCTGGCCCACAGATTCCACTACCAGTCTCTACTGAAATAAAACCCTCACAGTAAGAGACTTATTTATGTTTGCAGAACAGTAATTTCAAGGTAACTTAGCCTAGAAATCACCATGACTATCTTATTTATGCATATGTGCTGCAATGTTTAGCAGCTGCCAAAAGCCTAAAACGCTGAGGACGTGCTGTGCCTGGCATTAGTGAACAGGTTTCCACTTACTCCCTCTGCAGCACAGCAGTCCTAGAAACTTTTAAAACTGCAGAGACACTCGTCTGTATCTGTGGGAAGATTGCTGCTTCTGAAGGTGAAAGTAGCTGGAGAAGGAAATAGAACTGTTCTTTCCCCAAAGTATCAGTCCAACTTTTTATGAGATGAGAACCAGACTTTTAAACACAAACCAATATCTTTTTGGTAGCAATGAATAATCCAGCCCACTCAAATGCAGAAGGAGTGATAAGCAGGGTGCTGAGATGGCTGTGGAAAAGGAGCAGGGAGCAGGTTCTGTTGTGCTGCTCTCTGCTCTCTGATGTTCAAAGCTTCTCCCTGCTGTAAATCTATGGCTAAAGCTGGTCTTCAAAGAAATCTCTGGGCTGTTTGGGCACAAAACACAGACAGTAGCACAGAGAGCAGCCTTGAAGAGGAGGGAATAGCAAATTCACACAGATCTGCTGTCTGCAACAACTCTTTTCTTCGGAAGTGGTGTGCCAGCCTGCATCTGCAAGGCCAAACCCATCTACAGTGACCTTATGCAAAACATGATTCAGAGTTTCTTTAAAGCTTTCCTTCTAACAATTTGTTAATGAATTAAAAAGATATGCACACAAAGGCAGCAGAAAAGATAAAGAAATAAAGACAGAAATTGACTGAGAAACAAGATTTAGTGTTGTAGACACAGCAGTAGGGGTGACGGCACACTTCAACAGGAACACCAAAACTGATAATTTGTGACATAAGGTGAAACAAAATGAAATTGTTGTAAAGAAATTAAAGACAAGGAGAATTTTATCACGTATAAAATTCCTCCCACACTCAGTACTAAACATTCAGTTAGCTCAAACTTAAGCACTTCACTGAATCAGACATAAGTTCACGGACTTTAATGACAGCATGTTGTTACCATAACGTCATATAGCAGGAAGGTTAATCCTAGTATTCCTGCCTAACACCCACAGTTTCAGGAATGCATTATGTGTTAAAACCACTGCCTTAATGTAACAATGTGTGATGCAGAGCCTACATTATCCCTGAATTAATACTTAGTTATCCTTGTTTTTTGGCATTTCTCATCTAAAATGCAGTTTCAGAATTTAGTTGTTAGATTGTATTACAGTTTTGTTTATGAAATTAAAAAACACAGAAAAATATGTTACACAAATATTAACTACATTGAATTAGATGGCACCAGATGAACAAAATTTACTTTTTCTTCTTACGTATGGTAAGGGAAAACCAGGATAAACTGCTTTGTCCTACCACAGCTGGAATGTGTCACTCCTTCAATGAAGTTACCATGTACATAAATCCTACTAATAATGTAGATAAAGCTTGACACTGGTTTTACTCACAATATTTTTAAGAAAATTATTTCTAGATGGTTAAACAATTTACTACCCACTGATCCACAGCATGAAAAGCAAGGAGGAGTGCACATATGCTTGGTACTGCATTCACTGCCTGTATAACGGAGAGGGGAGAGGATATAAGAGCTAAAATAATACCTGATATCTATGTATATATACATATATAAATATGTATTCATATATAATTACTGATATGAAATATTATTGATGTATTTGCAGAATTTGCTTCCATTCAAGTTGTCCTGCATGCTAAGCCAACATCCTTTAACTTGGTCAGAGACTGAAAGTTTATTTCCTTACCTCAAAAGATGAGCCTGACCTGATAACAGAGAGTCCACCAAAAGAGGGAGGATGTTCTTAGACCAGAGATTTTATTTTCCTCCCTCTTCTCATTGCCCATTTGTATTTTGCAAATGATGTTACATGACCAGCCACAGCCAGGAGAAACCAGTTCCATTCTCTCTATATTTGTAATCAGTTTTACTTCCCTTTCATTTTTTAACCTCTTTTTCTCTCACCAGTCAGATGCCTTATGTGTGCTGACTTTTATGCCTGCACCATGATCATCTGAATGCAGCGTGCTGCTTACAGAACTTGCTCTCTATGTACAGCCAGCAACAGCCAAAGCTCCTTAAGCAGAAGTCATTAAAGCTAGGACAGCAACTCTTTTTATTACTGACCACTGTCATGACCTTCACAATGATGCTTTGAATTGGGCAATTCATATGAAATTTAGTACTGTGCTGTAATTCTCTCTGTCATGTGTGATAACTCAGAAAGCATGCTAGTCATTCAGTACTACAACTAGGTGTAATTGCTTCTGCAGCCTGACTGAAAGCTACATCATATGATCTGCCAGCACATGATTAGTAGTGTAAGAAATCTCTGAAACAAAGCATGCAAAATACATTCTTTAAGTCCCTGATACATTCAGATTTCACTATTAAATGTTTTTTTCTCATGCAGAAAAGTTTTTCTGGCCGTGTATGTATTTGTTGTTACAATCAGCCACTAGTGAACAGTAAATATAAATGTTTGCTCCATTATGCCATCTTTTAATCATGAAAACTGAGCATATATGTATTTAAAACCATATAACCACAAGACTGTATCAGCATGTGAAAAAGCAGAGTTTATACGTTTTACATAAAGCAGTGTTGTTGCATAAGTTTTAGTACCTCAGTGCCAAATTCAGAGCTCAGACATGAGACAGCTCAGTGCAGAAGAAAAGCACTCCCTCCACCGATAAGAATGTCAAGAATTTTTTCATTTCACCAGTTTCACCCAGTGCTGTTCCAGACTAGATCAATGAGCCCACAACTCACAGGCTGGTACAGTTGCCTAACAGTTGATACGATGTTCACCTTTATTCCCTACTTAATTAAAGCAACTTCTTAGTTTAACTGAGTTTTTAAAAGCCATCCTTTATGCTGTAATCTATTGTTACAGTTGTATTTGATTCCTGCATTCACTAAAGGGTTGGCAAAAAAGTTGCATGTTCAATTCAAAGCCATATTGGAGATGCCTGAAGTACTGACAGCAGCAATGTCAAAAACTGTGGGTTTTAATGATGCAAGCGTGTGGGGATATCTGGACTTCTTTACTCTTTTTCTCTTTGCAGATTATAAACGGTCTTTTGTTTTGGTTGATGTTGGAACAAAATATAATTACTCATACTTAAATATGAGTAATTATATTTTAACAACCAGAATTTTTGCCAAATAGAAACGTTTCTCTTCCCAAAACATGTAAGAAGTTGCTTTCATTGGACTGAAGGAAGGAAGGTAGGAGAGGGAGGGAGAATGAAGGTATTTTGATAAACTAACTCAGATATACATTTTCTTTATTTTTTAAACTATAAAAGTACTTTTAATCAACTTACTGAATGCCTCATCTATTCCACCAAATTAAAAAGATTTAACAGGACATTCTTGTTAGTCTTTCTCCTGCCACAGAGATCTGTTAGTCCAAGGAGGCAAAACTAAACCTTGCCAGCTGCAGGGAAAAACTGGGGCATTTGGAGAGAGGTACCTGGGTCCCTGAATATGTCCAAGGGCTTGGGAGAAAAATCAGCTAGCAGAGGTTCCACTCTGACTCTCTGACTTCCCTAGTTTGGGAGTCTGCTGGTTTTAGGGAATCTCCAAAATGTCAGCCTGCCCTTAAAGTTTTCTCTCCTCAATCTGCTCTCCCTCACTGCATAGGCAGAGGTGGTTCCCAGCTTTCGGATCAGTGCAGATGAATCGGGGTCTATATTTTGTATACTTTTCAATAGATTGTGGGCAGGGGGCTCTCCTCTGTACTCACCTGCAATATCCCAGAGCTGCAGCCGTACCACAGTCTCAGCATCCCAGTTCAGCACCTTCAAAGCAAAGTCCACCCC
Source organism: Tichodroma muraria (assembly GCA_013390105.1). Taxonomy (NCBI): domain Eukaryota; kingdom Metazoa; phylum Chordata; class Aves; order Passeriformes; family Sittidae; genus Tichodroma; species Tichodroma muraria. The sequence goes on from WAAG01093015.1 coordinate 5,237, forward strand.
GATGGTGGCCCGGTAGTGGGGGGAGAAGTTCTGGTGGACATAACGCTTGATGATGCTGGTTTTGCCCACTCCCAGGTCCCCGATCACCAGCAGCTTGTAGAGGTGCTCCTTCTGGTTGTGCTTCTGCATCTTTCCTGTGGCTGCGGCTGCTCCCTGCAAACTGATTGCATGCTCTGCCCGAGGAATCCTGCCAGCCTGAGGGGAAGAGAGGGGGTGAGGGACTGGGGAGGGAAGGAAGGAGAGCAAGGTAGGTGGAGGCTCTCTCCCTTCATACGGAAGCAGGATCACCAGGTCCAGCAGGCAGCCCTGCTGGGAGATGAAGTAAGTAAGGACTGGGGGAAGGAAGCGTCCCAGAAAGTTTTGTGCGTATGTGTGTAAAGGTCAGCACGAGGTGTGTCTGGGATTAGTCTGGCTGGTAAAGACTTTGCAGGAAAATTCATGCAACAGTCCTGTACTCTGTTTGGCTCCTTGTTGAAAGGACAGTGTTTCTGTTGTGCATGAGTTTTACACACAGTAAATTTTGAATCACTGTCTTGGTGATAATATATCACCATAAGCTTGTTTCCAGATGTCTTTAAGATGCCAGTCACTGCAAAAAAAACCCAGAAAACTCCCTTCAGAGGTTTCATATCTTCACTAAAGCGCAAAAATTAAACCAGGGTGACTTTAGCTTTGGATGTAATTTTGTTCTAATCTGTGTAATTTAGTGCGAATGCAGTTACATCACTAGAAGTGGCAGTTATAGCAATATACAGCAGATTTACTTGTGTCTACGCTAGGAGAGCTGTACAAATTCAATTACGGCAGATATGTATTTTTTAATTTCATTACCATAGTTGTGATTGTCTCTCTATACCTATAAGCATGCTCCCATCTGAATGCAACACGCAGCTCGTACTTTGTTTTTTTCATATAACTGGACTCTAAAGTGCAAAAAATCCATGTTTATCTCATGACTCCAATTAGAAGTTATGAAAGCGTAACAGCATTAGAGCATATGAATGCCAGTGTCTCAACAGTCATCTGTTTTCTGAAACAAGTGATATCAAACTTGCAAACTTGAACCCGTTTGAGTAAATCACTCCACTGACACGATTGTCCCTATATTTTGAATGAAGAACACTGAGAATTTTGCCTCGGCAGCTTAGCTGGAGACCTCTACCCATTACCTAGATGTGTTTGATTCTTTTAACAGCTTTGATGGCAAACTCACAGAATTTTAATATTGTGCACAACTTATCAGTGAATAATTTTTATATTTATTGGTGTTCTTGATAAAATGAAAAAATATATATATTTATTGTAATATTATTTGATGGAGTTCTTATCCAAATGTGAACTGACATGGTATTAGAATTTTGTCATCTATCCAAAAAGCTGGATTTTAATAGGCAAAGAATCCAGAAAATTCATATTATGCAATCTTTTATAATCAGTCTTTAAACTCAAATTTTAAGTTTGTGTGTGTGTGTGTTTATACATAAACACACAAAATGGAAATAGGTAACTTGAGAGGAAAAATGTCTTATTTTCCTTGAACCTTTTTTTATAAGAGGATTTTTTTTTTTCGATAAGATAAATTGTATTTCCAAAAACAAACTGTTGCTTGTATCCTGTTTGGAGAGAAATTTTAAAGGGCTTAGCCTTGTTAGGTATGGACAACAACTTGACAGGCAAACCAGTTTGATCAGTTAGTATCTTTGCATGATTCCAGTTTATTATTGTTATTACTGGTAGTGTGTCCTATGTCAATTCTTGCCTTTACAGCACCACTCTTTCCTAAGAGGATCCAACACTTGAATACTTCTAAGCATTCACAATTACCCTCTAAAGTCAAAGATTTCCCCTTTTAGATCTTAAACACAAGAACAGGTTGAAAGGATTTAACAATTTTGGAAATAATGAAATTGGTGTTTTGGATAAGGTTTAAATTACATCTGATGTTTCATCCTTCTTTGATGATGGCCATTGCTCAGTGAACAGTGCGTGAAAGGTCTCTGAAAGCGGGTGTTTGGTAACTGGAGGTCTTAGGCTATTAGTAAGCATAGTTAGAGGCTGGCTTACGCCCAGAAGCATGAGGCTTTATCTCTCTTCCAAAGTTTTTGTTAGCATTAGCTGTAATAGCTCTGAGTAATCGTGTTACTTGTTTAAATCTCCAATTCTTCTCTGAATGTGGCTAAATTCTTGGCCCCAGCAGCACCCTGGTACAATGAGCTCCTCACAGGCTTAATCAAGGTCACCCTGGGCTGGCAGTAGGGCTACCAGTGAGATGTTCAGTGAGGTTTTCAGATGTGGGGTGAGCATGGAAGAGGGATTATTGTAGTTAGAGGAATGATTCGCTAAGCTAAAATGAAGTATGGACTGAAGCATCTTGCTGAGTGAAAGCTGTACCCAGATCTCCCAACTTCATGGTGAGCTGGCTTTTATAGACACCATCTGCTAAAATGTTCCTGAAACGACCTGCCTTGCTCCACCATTTTGGAGCTATGTATCTGTACTGGTTTGGCCTCCTTGCCAGCCGAAGGCACTGGGGCGGGGAGGTGTGGGCATATTAGTTTGCAGCCCTGCTGCAGCACTGTCATGGGAGAAGGCAGATAATTTGGGCTGGTTATGGCTTAGAGGATCACTAAAAGATTTTCCTGATGATGCCAGCTGATCCCTTCATGCACACAAACAGGTCACTGCAACTCAGCGATCTCCTGCAGGCAGAGGTGGCCAAGGAAGCGCACTGTGCCTGGAGATGATGCAATGAAGTCTGTCTCAGCTCAGACCACACTTAAGGTCTGGTAATATAAACCACACCAGCTTGCATTTGCCACCCACAGGTAGGTGGTTAGCAGGGCTCAGCTGACAAGGAGTAACTTGTTAGGCTGGGTAAACCAGATGTTGCCTCCAAGCCTTTGCTGCTGTCTAGGCAATGAGAACATGAAAGCATGCCAGACATTTGGTTGATATTTCTGTGTTTATATTTCATTTGTCTGTGTTTTCTCTGGTGTACATACATTTTAAACTTTATAAAATAATTGTAAAAAATAATTGAAATTCCATGTGACATTATGTATATATATGATGTTTTATTTTTGTATTTTCTGCCTATCCATTATTCTATTTTAATACTATACTAACATTAATAAAGTCTATTAAAATTCTATTTTAATTGGCATAATTGATGATAAATCTATACATCTCAGTTTTAAATAATAACATTTAAAAAAATTCCATCAAATTAAGGCATTACAGGGTGTGCTGTGCTCTACATAAAAACAAAACTCATTTTACAGTGATAATTTTCAGAAATTCTTCACTATTTCTCTGTCATTAGTAGAGACCTTTCTCTCTGAGGAAAGTGATAAAATTGAAGATGCAATTACTTTGACGAGAACCAGAGAAAGCATAACTGTATCCTGGATTCTAGCACTCCTCTTGGTGTGGCGTATACCACAGCAAAGGACGTCAGCCTTGAGCACAAGACTAGTTATCAACATACTTTTTAAAAACAACAATGTTTTTTGAGACAGTGAAACTACAAGGCAACAGTTTTTGTCAAAAAAAAGACATTCACAGAATTCATGGGAGGTACAGAGTAGGAAGACCTCGCAAGGATCATCGAGTCCAACTCCTGAGCCTGCACAGGACCATCCCCAAGAGTCTCACCATGTGCCCGAGAGCATTGTCCAAATCTCCTTGAACTCTGTCAGGCTGTGCTGTGAGCACTGCCCTGGGGAGCCTGTTCCAGTGCCCAAACACCCTCTGCGGGAGGAACCTTTTCCTGATACCCAACCTAAACCTCCTCTGACACAGCTTCAGGCCATTCTCTCCAGTCTCATCACTGTCACCACAGAGAAGAGATCAGTGCCTGCCCCTCCTCTTCTCCTCACAAGGAAGTTGCAGATTGCCATGAGGTCTTCCCAGTCTCTTTTCCAGGCTGAACAGAACAAGTGCCCTCAGCTGCTCCTTATACAGCTTCTCCTCAAGGCCCTTCACTGTCTTTGTTGCCCTCCTTTGGATGCTCTCTAATAATTTTATATCTTTTCTTATATTTTGGCGACCAAATTCAGATTATTAAAAATGTATGTATTCAAAAGATTGCCATCTAAAATGACATAGGGTTTTCACACCACAGCTATTAATCTGGTTATATCTGGTAGCTTTGAATGTCTTGAAGGGAGTGACCTACAACATCATATTGATCTTGCCTAACATGATATAAATGACAGCATAATCCAGAGATTTGCTAATACACATCTCTCTGTGTGCATACATGTATATATACACATATGCATACAAATCAACATCATAGATCATAAGATAATTTTATATGCTACTTTAAAAAAAAAACAAAAAACATTGACATTCTGCACAGAGTTTTTTGCCAGACTTTTGTATTCCAATTAATTCTGGGCTATGGAATAAATAGAGTTGTTAACTACACAGTTAACAGCCCAGTGGTGCATGAATAATTGTGTTAAAAGAGTGAGAGCTGGTGGCTCTCTCACAATTGCAACCCTTTGTCTGATAAAGGGACCGAGTTTGACTACTTAATGTATATTCTGACATAGCTTCCATATCTATCAGCCATGTGTGAACACAGTCAGTGCTCAGATGCAAATACTTGTTTCTACTCCAACAAGCTCAAATATTAATAACAATTTGCTATAATTCCCTCTCTCAAGGATAATTTTTTATATAGATCCATACAGCCTACTAAAATCCAAGTTAAGGTCTATCCTTTGGAGCCTGCAGCAAAAATCTTAGATGGACTGCAGTGCATTTTACACCAAGTGTATTTGAACAGCCACCTGGGAATACATGAACACAGTGCAACTCAAAAAAGCAATAAGGCAAGGACCAGAATGTCTGCCAAGGGTAAATCTAATAACAGGGGGGTCAGTAATATTCCAGGAAAAGTAAAACGGCTTTTCCCTGAGGCCAGACAGCAGCGAAAGCATCATACAGCACAGATTTAGTCTGAAATGTGGCAGTTCCAAAAGAAATTTGTTGTACCTCAGATTCAATAAGCGAAGTGTAAGAACACTCACCAAGGCTGCAGATGGAAGCATCACACTCATTAGCAGCAGGAATGTATAGTAGCAGGAATGCTGCTATGGAGCTCCAACAAAAGCCTGGACCAAACTGACAGTGCAGCAGTTTTAACCCCCTTCAGGTACTGAAGAGCATCTGTGCAATGGGAGTTTAACAGTTACAGTGCTATGCACGAGAATATCTAAGTCAAACTAGAATATTTCTGATAATCAGGAAACTGCATTATGCCCCTCCCACAAGGGTCAATTTGAAACCCCCACAGGAGGAATTTAGAGAATAGTCTACACTGTCCTCCACAGAGAAAATCTCCTTTAAGAACAGGGCTGAATCACATCAGTGAAACTTTTGTTCAATTCATGTAGATTTAAGTCTGGTTCTTGAAGACTATCATTCTCTAATGGTGCTCAAGCAGAAGCACCAACTTCATGTGCAGGGAAACTTGTAAGAGTAGATCCTAAATTAATATACATTCGCTTACATCATTTCCCTTGTAACTGTAAATTGAAACCATGGAGCTAAACAACAAAAGATATTAGCTTTTCCTGATAAAAGTTCATCAGGAGTTTATTTTGTAAGTTGTATTCATTGTCATTTCAAATATCACAGAAGCGCTGGGGCAGGAAAGTACTTCTGGAGATCACTGAACCTAACAGCCTGCTCCAAAGCAGGGCAGGTAAAGGGCAGGCATGAAGACTTCACAATCTCTGGGCAATGTGCTTCAGTGTTTGACCACACAGACAATAAAAAGCATTTTTTTTTTAATGTTGAAATATAATTTTCACTTTTTCTGTATTCTTTACAGATTCATTAAGATCTCCATGAGT
>WAAG01093022.1:0-107020 GCA_013390105.1 Tichodroma muraria
GCAGCTCCACAGACAGTTCAAATAACAGGAGATGTTTTTAGCTGCCTATGTGAGTTATGTAGTGACTATTATGAATTATATTGTACATAAGTATGACTATTATGACTCATAAATTATTATGAGTTAATTTTCATCTTCTGGAATTATTAATTTAGTTTGCTTTAATTATTCTATATTGGCAGTACCATAAAAGGGCCTAATCCTGACATCTAAATACAGACAATACTCTTTTTGACTCCAGAGGAAGAAAGAAGGATTAGATGCAAGCTGAAATACTCAGGAGATGCAAATGGAATGCTGTGGCTCTGGGCTTGCAGAGATGCCCCAGAGGTCTGCTTCTACAGTGGTTAGGGCAGAACTGGGCAGAGAAACATTGTCCAGGCTCTGGGGTGTGAAGGTGCACAGCAAATCCACAGAAGAGGTGCTATGTCCTGTTGGGCTCAGGCACTGATGCTCTCCCAGGTCTGTGCAGGAGACTGTTGAAGTTAGAAGATTCTCTCTTGTGTCCTACCAGGTTTTGCCCCTGTTTTGATAAAGCAGAAACGTCCCCAGCTGGGTCAGGAGACCTTGGTGAAGCTCACAAAACCTGTCCCTTGCTTTACTCCAAACCTACCCCAACCAGGCTTTTGAGCTTACTCCTTTTGCATGTCTTCTGTGGCACGGGCAGTGTTTATTGACCAAATAAAAAGGCTTCTAGTTAGATTGCAAAATCCCTGAATTGCTGTTAGATTGACAAATCCCTAAAGTTTGGGTTGAGTTTTGAAGTGCCAAGCACTTGACTTCTCCCTTGGCCTCCTCCCTTGGTACCTGCTGGGAGGCTGTTGATGGTAATGCCACTTGGGTGAAGGCTAAAATCCCTGCTCCTGCACTCCAGATTGGAGTAGCCCACAAGGAGTCAGCAATTTGTTTCAGATCTTGGCTCATATATGAAGTGGATTGATCCTGTGCCCTTACTACCTTTGTATCTCACCAGCTTAGCTCCCTCTGTCCCTTTGTCTTTTTGCTAAGAACAGCCATCAGTACTGGCATCGCATCTCTAAACACAAATAATTCTTCCCTGTGCTTGGCTTTACTTAAAAAAAAAAAAGGAATGACACAAAAGAGGAATAGTTAGAAACTGACGATGTGAGATGATGCAGCCCTGTGTAACTATAATATGGCTGTTGTTTGAAACAGGATATCAATAAATACATTTATAGTGTTTTCTCTCACAATAATAGTTGTCACATAATCTGCAATGAAATGGCATTCAGAGTCTCAAGATCTTTTCCAGCACATTACTTTATTGATGTTTTTCCTTGTTCCCCTTAGAAGCATGAGTCAGGAACCCTGTGTTATTAAAAGCAGTCCCAGTTGCACATACCTTTCATTTCCTTTGGATTACATTAATTGCCTGACAGCTAAAAGTGATCTGGGTTTTTCAGTCTTCAGCTCTGGACCGCAAGAAATATTTACCAGCTATAGCAGATTTATAAAGATGCCACCGAGATGCCTTGAGACTAACAATCAGAAAACACAGCAGCAAAACAACACTGTTTTTCAAGGTTAAATGCTCAGAATACTAAAAAAGGAAATGCACATAATAAAGCCAAGCAAAGGTTTGGATTCAGCCCATATTTTCCTCTACTTTTGTCACATAAAAACAAAGGTGCCAGTGGTTTAAAAATGATTGCACAGCATCACACAACGATTGGAAATTTAATAAGGGAGCTTTAATTTTAATTCAGTTTCGGTTTTGCAGTTCAAACGTCTGTCAGTGTCAACCCCCTGCCTCTATTGCTCAGTCATTTCCTTGTCATGCATGCCTGGCTCTGTGTCTTCATAAGACTTGTTTAGCTCAGAATGGCTGGATGATGCTATATAAAGACCAGCTAACGTGAAGGAGGGGTTGACCAGGCTGATGTTAGCAATCTGGAACTTCAACCTGTCCCGCATGACTTTGAACAAGACATTTAGTCTCCCTGCCCTCCGTTTCCCAGGTATAAAGTGCATGTAAAAGCACTCCTCACTCTCAGGAGGATCACTGCTTTGGGAAGTGCTCAGGCACTATGGCAACAGGATCAGGAAAGGGGTTTGGGCAGAGGAAATACCCAGTAGATGTGTGCTGGGAAGGCAGTGATACCAAATTTCCAGGCTTAATTTCATCAACAACTTTGTAGCTTTGTTTCAGTGACAAAAAACCAGGCCTGATTCTCATTCAGCCACAGCCACCACTTCTTGTGTATAGAAAGACCCATCCTAAGGCCCTGCATCCCTGGCAGAGGTGCTGCTCTTGGGTCATGGATGTATTTCAATCTTTTTCCCTCCCTTGAAGAAGGGACTGGTGCTCCCATATACAGAATATGAAGATGTTCCCTGCCTTGAAGTGACTTTTTGTTTGCAAGTGAAAAAATGAAACTTTAACTTCAAGAAATAGAGGTTTACTGATCTTGGTGTAATTTATAAGTCAAAATGCAATGCTCTGTGTACAAACATTATAGAACTGAACCATTTAAAACTGGTCTGCAAAGGCAGTAATAGTGAATCTTTACTGATACCCAGTGAGAAGAGGTAATGTAAAGTATTATGAATTCTTGTCTGAGCGACCTTGTAGCATTTGTTTGTGTTTGCCAGTGTTCCAGATAAATGCTGCACACTTACATATTTATAAATTACTGTCATTTGAAGGGACGGGGCTTGCTCACAGGGGATGACACTTGAAGCAGCACACCCGATCCATCCTGCAGTTCTGAGAACCAGGGAGAAGTGAACTGCTTCCCAAGGTCAGTGGGGATTTTAAGTAACAGAGGTGACCACATCCTGGCTCTACTGGTCACAGTTCGGAGGCCATCAGCATAGATTGGCAGAGGCAGGGAAAATCTGGAACTGGTAATTTTTTCTTCCCATCAATGCCTCACTCTGAACCTAAGAGAGGCTCTTGTGGACTGCCAAGCTGGTCAAGTAAGCCATCTTCCTGGGGATACACAAAACTGCCCCCAGAGGTAGCGTAAGCTTTCTCAGTGGTGAGGAAATTGTTGAGCCCTTTGCTGGTCTCTGAACTACATCTTTGTAGCGCCACAAGCCTGTGCTGGGAGTAGGTTTGGATACCACCTTAACAAGGAAAAAGGGAGGTGCAAAATTCCACAGTGCTTTAGCCTTCCACTAATAACAATTGAGATGTCGATGACAGGCACTGCTGTCTTTCCGAGCCTTCCTTGGGACTTTAATTTCCCTTGGAGGGGGATGGGGTTGAGTCCATTTGCTGTAGTTTTTCTGCCAGGTGCTGTGCCCGCTGCGGGACGGGCGACGGAGGCGAGCGGCCAAGCGGCTGCCGGGGCCACCCGGGCGGCTCAGTTTGGGTGACCTGTCCCTCAGCAGCTCCCTGAAGTTGGTCTGCAGCAGGCAGGAGATGCAGGTGCTCCCAGCAGGAGCTGAGGGAGCGCTGCAGGCTGTTTGCAGCTTGGCAGGGTGGGTGGATGGTGCTGGCAGCGCTCAGAAGAGTCACACCCCTCACACAGGACAGAGCGGTTTGCAGGGAGCTTTACACACTGGTTAACATCTACGCCATCAGCCTCTGTGTGTGTGTGTGTGTGTGTGTGTGTGTGTGGATGAGGTATATAGCCCAACTATTTCAAGGAAATATATCAGTGCTATGAATTAGAAATACCTACAGGGGCTTGAAAATTCAGTTTAAACTCTTGTATAAATTGCAGATCTTAATTTTGTGTGGGTATATCGTGTTGTGACTCCAGGTTTATTCTTTTGTTATGAAAATGGAAAGCAGATTTTTCAGTTCTCAATGCACTAGAGCATCACACCTGTTATTTTCTTATTTTCCTCCCTCTGCCTTTCAAGTTGGAATGAAGCCCTCTACCTTGGAAATGTGTCTGTGTGGGCCTTCAAAGCCTAAGGCTGGCTGCAATAATCCTGTTATATCCATTTTTTTAACCCCTAGAAAGAGCTAATCATGTGAATTATTGCTCATGTGAATCTGCAGTACTGATTTTGTCATTGTTCTCAGTCCCAACTTTCACTGCTTTTGATGATTCAACTCAAACTCTTATCACATGTGCACGTTTAGGGAAAGGCTTTGGGGGACTTAAATTCTTCTTTAATCCTGCCTTCAGCTAACAAAATACTCTGAACCTTTAGAACAGAGGAAGAGTGTGTGTGTGTGCATGTCTGCATAGGCTGACCTGCTGGAGAGATCATTTCTTCAGGCTTTGCCTTATCTGTTTGCAGATTCAGTAAGGCCAGAGAAGGATTATACCTAGTGATCTTTGGCTCCAAGCATTTAAGTCATCTCTAAACTGGAGATGCCTTGGCAGTAGACAAGGGAATTTAACCACTGCTTTTGCAAATACACTTAAAATTGTATATTTTCCACATAATTCATTGTTCAAACAAATTGCTTTCCAGATCAGGTACTCAGGAAGAGTACTTGTGTTTGTGGAGGTCTGCCCATGGGGACTTTCATTTTGGTATTTTTTGTTCACTTGTTCTGTTAACCTATAATCATCAACTAAGTTGTTTAATCCCTATATATTGGGGGAGGATGGGAAGGAAATGGTGTTTAAGTTCTGCACAGGTAATTGAAACTCCTCTGAGGCTTTGAAGAAATCCCTGACTTTGATGTATCCTCCTCCTTCACCCTGCACACAAGCAGCAGAACAGTCCAAGCCGTGCTCTTTTGTGCTCTCAGCAGCAGATCCCTGCATCAGTTCCCTTCTCCTCATCTATGTTGTGCTAGGGAAAAGGAGAAATCATTAAAAGAGGGGGAGATGCCCAAGGAAGAGGGTAGGGATTGTCACCTGTGTGATAGCAATGGGTGCAGCAATGAGGGAAAGGAGCAGCAATGCTGGAAGGAGGAGCTGGGAAGAGTTCCACAAATAAAAAATACCAGTTGATTATTCTGTACATTTTCTCTACTTTAAGAAAATTAGAAAAAGGTAGGAGATTAACTTACCTCCCTGTCTGAGAGAAACAATGCTCCAGGGAGAAGAGACTTAGTCTCCAGAGCAGCCCTGAGATATTAGGGCTGGCTCCAATTTTCCCATTAGGGTGAAGAAATCATCCTTCCCATTCTGAATGAAACCAAATGAGCATCTCACTGAACAATTTGAAGCAAATAGCTAATAAAATCTAAAATAAATGAGATTACTGAATCAAATCACAGATTGCAAAATATTTGTGTAATTGTGTAAATCAAAGCTGTTGCAATATTAATGAATTTTATAATAGAATGATTAAACACAGGATTCATTTTCATTTTGCAAATGTGATTAAGCCTTTAATCTAGCAGGGTATTACAACACAGGTAAATGTTGTTAAACCTTTCTGTGAAAGTCTTTTATTTAAAAAACTACAACAAACCTCTTCCTGTTCAAAGCCCTCATCATCACTCATTGTTTTCTTTAGTCTCCTTTTCATTGTTTTCTTTATTCTGCTTCTTCCCATGGTTTCTGGCTCACCTACTGAAGATAAAATGAGATAATATATACCTGACACACTGAGCAGTGCAAAACCAAGGATATAGTTCAACACAGCTGAAGTCCAGTTGCCTAATGCACCCTCTTATTCAAACCCTGACTTTTCCTATAGTCTGATAAAGCCTCTGGTATAAAGAGTTTTTTCTCTGAATAATCTTGCTGTTCACCATGAATTATTCCAGGAGCAAGATCCTACTTAATTGCAGGAAGTAGCCCCAGGAGAAACACAAAATTCTTAAATCAAACCTTATTTATCTCAACCACTATTTATTTAAATTTTGTTTATACTTGCTGAAGAGCCAAGCAGAAGGGCAAGCTGTGGGATTTTTTCCTATAAGGTTTTTCGATCATCTTTTCTTCAATAGGTTAAAAAAGTGATGCTCAAACACCTTTGTGTTTCATTTAAACCCGAGGAAAGTTCCAGAACTTCAGAGTGAACAAAATTGATTATTCCTATCTTCTGTCTGTAACTAATGGAGCCTTGCTTTAAGTTGCTCTACAGAGCTTTTGTGCTGTTGTAAATCACTGCTGTTGTCAAGATGGAAAAGTTTTGAGCTTTCACGCTCAGCAGTGCAAGGCTGCAGGCTTCTCTGAGCTCTGCTTGCTTGATCCTGGCAAGGAGAGGCACAGATTCCTTGACTGCAGCATTTATGTTAGCACATAACCACAGGCCGGGGTTTTATGCTCTGTGAGGGGGGTAAGGCTGAGGTTGTCCAGCCCTCTCAGTGCCCCTCCTATTGTTTGTGTTTGACTCTGCTCCTGGCCAAGCCACAAAACTGGAGCCATGTGTGGAAGCATCTCTCCTGGTTACTGGACCACCAGTGAATAAGGAGCAGATGCATCAGGCGTAGAAATGCATGTACATTTTTGTTGCCTGGGGAATTAATTATTTGAACAATTTACATTGGATTGTGGTGGATTCATTGTCATGTGTAGTCCTTAAAACTGTGTGCTTTTTCTGAAAATAAGATCATCTTTGCTGAGATGGTGTCTGATGAAGGACTTCCTGGGGGAAATCCTGTCACAAGCAAGGTGGAGAAATCAGCGATCATTGTAGTCCCTTTCAACACTAAAATTGCTATGAATCAGTGCTAGGAAGGTGTGTGAACCTCTCCCACCCCTGGGCTACCCAGAAATCAACTGTGTGGTGTTACAATGACAGTGTGAGGTGTTTCTGTGCTTTTCACTCCCCACACTCACACCCATCACATACTGCATACTGCAGTACTGCTCCATCTCCACTCCTCTGTGTCTTCATACACCTACAAAGAAGGGACTGGTTGTCCTTTTTATGTACTATTCCTCCAAAAATATTGTGTATCATAGAGATGACTAATATCATCCCATCCATCTTTATAACATTGCAATCACTCCACCATCTTAGAAAGGTGTGGGCACCTGTATCCAAGACAGGCTAAATCATAGCAATTCGAATAATATTCTGAGTGCTTTGATGCAGGAGAATAAAAACCTTCCTATAGCAGCTGTAATACTTGCTGGGAATGTTCTTTGTCATAATGGAAATATAGCCCGTTTTTTTTAATACCAGTGAGGTGATTTGGTAGGATCCATTCTTTGCAGGTCGATGAAAGGATCTGTTGAAATCACTTGATTCCCTAAACAGACTGAGATATTTGTAGATCTAAGCTGTACATGGATCTGCATCTCCCCTTGCGCTCCTCTCAGTAGCAGAGCAGAGGTAGCTGCCATTTTCTGCCATACGCAAACAATTTTGTCCATCCATTTGTAAATGTAAAGCAAGATTTTGGTTCCTAGCTTCAAACCCTGAACACACCAGCCTGAGGTTCCTGCAAAGACAGTGGGTGCTTTAACCATGCTTTGGCCTCTTACAAGGACAACATTAAAAAATTAATTCTGGGGGAAATACAGCTAAAAGGAAACCCATCATTCCAATCCAGATGCTTTATTCAGCTTGAAATGAGTAAGTGACTTTATTTTCAAATGATCTAAGCCTTCTACTTTTTGCTGCAAAAAAACCCACCAAAATTTCTGTAGAATGCGATATCCATAATGAATCTTGAAAATATGAAGTAAGGCCAGTTTTCAGTGCTTCTCCTTCTTTAAGTGCTTGCTGAATTCAGTCCAAATTTACAAAGCGTAAGTTTGTTATTAATTCAGTTTTCTTTAGCCCAGCTTACAGCACTGAATTACAGGTAGTGGTTCAGTGCTTGCTGACCAGACAAGGGGGTCAGGAAGAGTCAGAGGCTGGTCCTGGGTGGTGGGTACAGAATGAGAGTGAGCTTGACCACTGCAGAGGTCCTTACTGGGCAGCAATAGCATTGTGTGCATCAGGTTTTAGGATCTGCCTGTGGTTTTGTGCAGGTTTATGTTTAACAAAGCTCTGGCAAAGCATGTAAGGGCTGTCCAAGCTGTTTGCAGGGTGAGGTTTGACTGCACAGTGATGTTTCATTTCCCTGTCCCATCACTCAAGACTATGGTAACGACAAATTCTATTTCCTAACAATGACTTTCTGAAATAACTTTTTCCCCCTCAAGCTCAGTTTTGCACTAGAAATTACACAAACCAGTAAGTGAGTTGCAGGAACAGATGGCACTAATTGCACCTGTCTGACAATGCAAATTTTAGCTCTCTCAGCCTCCAAAAGGCTGTGGATCCAAATGACAGTCTGCAAAACAACTCATGGAAAACTTCTCTGAAAGTCAGGTGTTTACTGGGTATGACTGAGCTCTTCCTGAAGCTGTTAAATCCATGACAGGTGACGAGCACTGCTGGAAATTAGGCTGTGAGAAAGTCTTAGCTGCAGGAACTCTTACAGAGAGGCCGCTGGAACAAGTAACCCACCCTCAAACACAGCCACCACCTTCTCCATGTACAAATGCTCAGTTTAGATGTTTTCCTTTCCACACACACTTTCCATCAAAGAAGTATTTGAACATTCCTGTCATTTTTTTTCACTTTTCCTCATTGTGTATACCCACCTTTCCTCTGGAGTTCTGGTTGGATGGGGTTTTCTGTTGTTATTCTCTCCCAAACCAGCAAACCCCTTGGGTGGGCTGTATGTTATTTGTGCTGTTCAGCTGCAGCAGAGGAGGAAAGGTGAGGTGGGAGAAGAAACCGTGGAGGTGGCAGCAGGAGGTGGGAACCAGAGTACAGTCTGAACAGACTCAAGGACCTGGGAGTGGTTTGAAGGAGGCCGAAGCAGTCAGGCAGGGGTTAGAAGAAAAGGAATCGAAGGGAGCAATTTGCATGCAATTCCTTTCTCTTTGTGGCCAAAGTGATTCTCCAAAGTGGCCCCATCAGTATGGACACAGGAGTGAACGTGAGGGTGGGTGACAGCAGGACTGTCCCCAGAGTGAAGAGATGTGTGCTGAGCCTGAAACCTGGCAAGAGAGGAATGGCACGGAAAGTCAGGGGTAAACAGAGCACTGAAGGTGTTGAGATGATTTATTTGTACGGGGGGATCTTAGGGAAAGAAGAGGAAGAGTGATGTGGTGAAATCACCAGGTAACTGCCTATGGGGCCAAACTGAGAAGACCTTTTTTTCCCTGCCCTGGCTGTAACTAACCTATTTTATTGATGTTCTAAGGTTCCCTGGCAAGGGGGGATGTGTTTTCTCTTTCGCTACTGTTTGTGTAATCTTTGCTGAAGTACTCCTGGGCATCTTACTTAGGTGAATCATATTGTCATATCTTTGTGTGATCTCCACAGCTGGGAATACTGGGCATAGATCACTGCTGGATAAGTGCTTGTTTTGTGTGTGACACTGGCAGCCAAAGGAGGTTCAGCCCAGGGCGAGGGGCTGTGTTGTGGCTGGAGCAGAAACTCAGTGAGGGAGGAAGAGCAAGAATGTTCACAGCCTGCCCTGCCATGTGAGCTGTCCTGTAGGCTCTAATGGATCCTGTGCCCAATGCTGGCTTGGGGCCAAATCACCCATCCTGAGACTTGGCTTCTGACACAGAATTTACATTTTCTCAGCATCTTGAAAGCATGTGCTCTAAGGACAAATGCAGTTTCACTGTAAACATGGCCCAGCCATCATTTTGAATGGGAATACAGCACCTTCAGGATGAATTGCATTCTGCTGCTCCATTGAGGTGTTAAACTGTTCGGTGAGTGTTTCAAAGCTGAATCTCTGCCGTGATTAGTAGCTTTGCACATAGATCATTCACTGTGCCCTGTCGCAGGGCTGCTGCAGGGCTGCCAGAGTGCCAGCTGCTCCCTCATGGAGTGTGGCTTTTCCACCTGGAATTCCTCAACTTCCAGCTTGTTGCTTGGATTGCTTAGACTTAAGCATGACTCTGCATTTGAGTGCTCAGTTTTGTGATGGCCTCTGGTGTTCAGACACATATCCTGATATATTTATCCCCAAACTATGTGGTCCCATGGCTTTCTGGAAATGGAGCTGTTAGTATTTCCCAAACCTGGGAACATCTAAACACACGAGTGTGTTGGAGAACACAGACTCTCATCCAGCTCTCCCTGTAGTCATGCTAAAATAACTAATCAGTATTTCTTTCATCCCAAAGTCTTGAAAGAAGATGCTATTAGTTTAGGAGGACTGTGGCTGTGCTACCTGGTATGAGGGAGGAATTGCTTCCTGCTTGTGTTTTGTCAGAGCCAGAAGAGCCCACAAGAGCTGACAGGCTTGGGAGAAGAAGAGCTCAGTGATAAGAAGGAACAGTGACAGCCAACCACCTCTTGACAATCAAGCAGAGAAGCAGTGACATCCATTCTCCTTTTCTGAGGCCAGAAGTAGGACAGAATGTCAGCAACTCACTGGATGACCAGGGTGCTGTGGGAGAGACACAGGACTGCCAGGTGGTGACACACTGAAGGTGCTGCTGCAGTGACAGTGGAGCAAGTGCCTGAAACTCCTGGAGAGAAAATTCAACCTGTTTGCTGCAGAACTGCTCTGCTGCACTGGGCTAGCTCTTCTCCCTTGGAAGTACTTTGATTTTGTTGACAGCAAAGCGAGACCTAGCATTAGAAACACTCAGTCTACCTCTCACCAGGCATTTTCCTAGCAGTAGAAGCAAGCATCTGTGTAACCACCAAAATCTGGCTGTGGAAACCATGACCTCATTTGAGATTATTTCATTTCACAAAGCAGACACTGCCTTTCTCTGTGGCGGTACTAATTCCCCTTGAAATCCTGTCCCTCAGAGCTGTATTGCCTCTGCTCAGTCTGTGGATTTTGCTTACAGCAAATCCAGCCTGTTACAGCTGGATTTGCTATGATCATTTGTGTGATTGTTCCCTCATTTGCAGGCCCTGGCCCAAAGGCCGTCTTTGTCATCCACAGTCTCATTTGGAAAGAAGATGTTTTCCTCTCAATTCCCTGGTCAGATATTTTCCACGGTAACTCTGGCCACAGGAAGGCAGAATTAATGTTTCCCCTTGATGTTGCATCAGGGTATCACACAGGAAGCTGAGAGTGAAAGGCTGGAAGGAGCCTCCATAGAGTTTCTAGCTCAAGGTGCTGCTCTGAGGAAGGATCAAGTCAGCCCACACAGCTCCCATGACATATCACAGTTTAACTGCTCTCCACAGCTGCAGTGAGAGGATTTTTGCACATCCAAAGGCAGTAGTGTATCTCAATCCCCTACTACCTTAAGAAAATATTTTTCTTGCTATCCAAAAAGAACCTTTGCTGCTAATAAAGCCCTTTTTATTTCTTATTCTTTCTTCCTGCTTCCTCAGCCACTAGGGCAGAATATAACCTAGAATTCCTCATCCTTTAATAACAATGTTTAACGTATAGAAAGACTATCAAGCTGTCCCATTTGCTTTCTTTTTTTGTAGATCAAAGTGAAGCCACTTATTAATGCTGATCCTTCCCCATTCTGGGCTTTCCCAAAATGCTTAAATCTTAGAGGATGATGAAAGATGAATGAAACTTCTCTTGGTTACTGGGCTCCATTCATTTAAACTAAGACTTCCTTTTCTTTTAATTTTGTGATTGTTGAACCTATAAATATAAAAGGGAAAATCTGGAAATGTGAAACTCTTGCAAACTAAAATCTGTCTGAATTCATACGAATTTTTTGACAAGCAAAGTTTGAGCAGCTCATCTTCCCATGCTCCAGCTCTCTTTCAGACACTGCAAGAAAGTTACTTAAGGCAAGAGCTATTTTCTTAGTCAACTGGCTTCTCTCTTGGAGCCTCCATCTGCAGTCAATTCTGTCTGCAAGCCTAATGTCTTCTTCAGCCTCACTCTTCAACCTCAACTCTGTCTGAGGTATTAACTGCCAAAAACACTGGTTTGTTTCTTCACGTAATCATCTTCACATACATGCTCTTTTTGGAATGACAGTTTAAAACCAAAGAACCACATCCTAGCTCTGCTAATGGCATGTTTTTAACCTGATGGATACCATTTTTCATTCTATGTGGTGATATTTCTTGAGCATCCTCATCTGCAATGGAATCCCAAGAGATTTGCCAGTGTGCTGCAAACACACTGTCTACTTAGGGAGTGCACTCTGGGGGTCCAATCCTTTTGAGTGACAGTGATGGATAGCCTTATCAGTAATCCTCCCACTGCATCCCCTGACTGGCTGAATGCACCACAGGGTAGTTAGAAAATTCCTTGCTGAAGAGAGAAATGATTATAAAGCATTTTAGAACAGTGAACGGAATGTTTTTCACAGCTGGCGGTTCTTATTTATGACAAGGAATAATTGCTTCAGATGAAAAAACCCTCTGAAAATGAAAAAGAAGGTATTTTTAAAGGGAATTTGGTGCCCTTGGATTTGCAGGTTGGATTCTGCAGGAATTGGGTAGTTTCAAGCAAAAGAAAACTGAGGGTGCTGAGGGGGAAGGACTGGGTCTGCAACAAGGCACTGCCTCCCAGAGCTGGTGCCAGACCTGCAGACAGGTGCAGCCATACATTCACCAGATGAGGATGGAAATAACTCGATTTTTTTATCTTTGTGTTGGGTTTTTTGTTGTTGTTCTGGGGTTTTATTGTTTTTTGGTTTTTTTTTTTTTTTCTGGTGTTTGTTTGTTTGTTTGTTCTTGTTTTTCGGGGGGATGGGGGTTCTTGGGGTTGAGTCTCCAGAACATCTAGGCATGAAAGAGCACCTGCTACATAGCAGTGTATAGATCCCTAGGATGCAGAGGAGATAATTACAGAATCTCCCTCTGAAATTGAAAGAACTAGACACTAACATGGTGCACTTGCTTCCAAGCCTGTGTTTTCTGTTAAAGAAATTCACGAGGTGTATTTGCAGCTAATGGATACGTCTTAGTCACTTACGTGTAAATATATGTTGGAATTCAAAAGACCTGAGCTCCTGTGGCTTCACACAGATTTTTTTCCCAGCATCATTCTTTTAAACTACAATCTTCCTCAAGAAATTATAAGACTTAAAATATGTCTGTAATGCTCTAAGATTATAAATTTCATGGCCTTTGAATCTGGACTCAGCAGAACAACTGTTTCTGTGTATTGTTTCTCAGTTGGATGGGTTCTGAGAGTCCTGTTTATAATATAGCACATTTTAAAGTTTCCTGGCAAATACTCTCTTCAAAAAATTTCCCAATGAATCACCTGACAACACTTACAGCCAACAATGAGCAAACAGGGAGATTGCTTTTCAGGGTGGAGATTAACTTTCTCCAGTTCTTTTGTTGAGCTTCTCTTGATGGGAAGAGAAAATCCACCAAGGCATGTTGTCCCTATCTCTGTAACTTGTAAAGGTCTTTTCCTTACAGCTAAAGACTATTTATTTTTGTGAGAATGTTACATAGAGAATGTTACATAGCCTATTTTAAATAGAAATCATACTTTTTATATTTCTTTGCTGTATGGCAAGCACGGGTTCCACATAACCCTGGCTGAGAAGAAGGGTCCTCCAGCTTCTTGGCAAGGAAGACAGAAAAGAACTGCCAGGATAATCCTGCAAATGTAGGAGTGCTCAAGGAGTCCCTCTGCTCTGTGGCTGGAAAGTCTGTGTTTCCAGGCATCGCAGTCTGACTTTCTTTCCAGTCTCTGCTGTGTCTCTTCTCATGCAGGGGCACAAAGAAAAGGAAAAGATCAGTGTTTCTTGCCTTGGCTGTGGCATCTGGGTTGATAACATCTGAGAAGTGGCTGGCAAAGTGTGAGCACCCACTGAGGCATTTGGCTGGTCTTTTATTTAGACTGTGAATTATTCCCTTTAGAGGTCCTGCATCCTATTGTGTCATATGACATTCTGGGCAGCATTTCAAGACAAATAAATAAATAGAAACAGTAATAATTCCCTTGCACTTCTCTCTCAGCTGCAGGATTTTAAGATCCCCCAGAACACATTTCTTCTTGGTCTTCACTTTTGAAAGTGCCTAGAACAGTGAGAAGAAAAACAAGCATTTGGCTCTAATAAAAAAAGGACAGTTAATCTTTCCACTAGATCTCACGCAGACAAAGCCCAAAGCACCCCAATTTCACATCAGTATTAACAAACCCATAACAGCAAGAGGTTTCCTGGAATCAAAGACCCTTTGGGCTCTTCAGAAAGAAGTCAGCAGGACTTTCCACATGCTGCAACTAATATGTTTTATGTTTTATGTGCTTTCTTGGGCTGAGGATTCTCATCATTGTTTTCTGCTGACACCTTGGAGATTTTCTGGAAGTCTGTGTTCCATTGTACAACTGACTATTTCTGAAAAAGCCATTTTATTGACAGTCTATAAGGGCTATTCTTGGAAGAGAAATAAGTAACGTATTTGTACACCCCTCTGTCTGCAGGGCTGTCTGTGGGGTCACACAGGGACACCTGACTTTGGGTTCCAGGGCTATCGAGACGTTTTCATCTGACATCTTGTGCAGGAGTCAAAGCAGAGCTGTGCCCGCTCACATCAGCTGAGCATTCTGCCTTTATAGTGACCATAAGAAATTACTTTAAATCTCGTGCTGCTGTAGCTGCAGAAGCAGATCAAAGATGGTCAGGAATAATGCTCTGTTGTTTCTTGTCCTGGGCTGCACAAGTCTGGGGACGGGAGTCTCAAACAAAAGAAACCCCACACTGGCTCTCTCCCTAGAGTTGGGTTTTCAGAGGCAAGAGAATCCCAAAACAGACAAAACACCCTGGTGGAGGGAAGGAAAGATAAATGTAAGGGCCCAAAAGGTCTGAAACATTAATGTTTTCCTTTGTCTTTTTTTTCTGTGAGAGAAATTTCTGTTAGAAAGGGCCCATAAAATAATGAAAGGTTCTCCAGTGTACTAGCATGTGATTTATTATGCCCAAGTGTGCTTTGTATCTCCCTAAACGCAGCAAGGAACGGCTTCTACTATTAGGATGCAAAGGTTTGAGCACGAAAAAGAGAAGTCTGAGATGGATTTTGGAGCCTGGAAAGCAAAAACCTACTCTGAGGGGGGTTCTGTGTTTTTGCTGAGAAGGCTGGCATGGGGAGGTGGGGCACGGGTGGACAGAGGAGAGAATTGCCTGGCAAAGCAGAGGTGCAGCTCCTGCCTCTCCAGAGGTGACTAGAATTAGGCTTTGCTGCTAACTGGGACCTGGCCTGGGAGTGCAGGTGTGTTGCAAAAGGAAGATAACAACCAGCTGTGGTGAGAATTGCCTTGATGGAGGAGAAACTGCAAAATAGTTTTAATTATATCTCAGAAACCAGATATTATGTGAAGAGAATATACGATGGTTTACCTACTGCTCTGGGGTTTTCCTATTTTGCTTAATAAATACTATTTTTCAACATAGGTTGCTGTTTGGGAGTGGGGAAAGTAAGTCACTGAACATTGCAAAGAGGTTTTAACAACTTCACAGGTTTCTAGATAGAGACCTGAGCCAATGGTTTTCTTGCAACCTTTACAAACACAACCTTTTGGCTGTGTCAAAAAAAGTCAGTCAGGTCTTGGTAGGAGACTTGCAGTTACTTATCACAAAAGTTTTCATGTAAGCATGTCAAATTTAACTATCTTTTTAATTATTATTTATTTTATTTATTTATTTATTTATTCTATTTGGCCTTGATTTTGAATTCTCTCCAAATAAGTTTTTTTAATCTCTGGCTAAGTTTCCTGGGTAATTATTTGATTACTAGTTACATATAGTTTCTCATGTATAGCACATACAGTTGATTGACACTTCATCTAAATATCTGTCAGGTTTCTTTCTTGCTGGTTTTTTTTCCTTTTTTTTGCTAGGGCTTGTATTTGGCACAATATGATTTTGTGTCTTTTTCAGAGCCAGTACTAATAATTCATCAAGGATCACAAAAATATCAATGCACAAGTGATGATGCAGGCTGGCACTTGGCTCTCTTTGGTTAAAGGGGAATCTCCTTGGAAAGGTGATGCTGAGGTTGGTGCTCTTTTTTGCCTCCTTATCACTCCTGTTTCAAGGGAAGGAATGTGCCCATGTGCTTGATTTGGTCTTCATTCAGGGGTTCATGCCTGGTTGTGGGGGAGAACTTGAAAAGGTTGGAGGAAGGTTGTGTGTTCACCTGCCTTGTGCCTGTCTGCATAACCCACCTGTAGCTGTTGCAAGGGAGAAAGTGTTGACAAATGCCAGCACTTTTTCAGAGCATATTGTAATATAAAACCTGAAATATATTTGCTATATTTGTTTTCTGCTGCCCTGGGTATAGGTCTATTCCTGGAATATGTATCAAGAGCAACCAATCTGTTTACAGTTTAAACATGAGCTATAGAGTACTTACTCCAACTGCCAGTTTCCTGGGAAAAAGGTTTGCAATGACCATCTATTATCTTGGCTGCAAAGAAAGTAAACTTTTAACTGCATATGAAATTAAGCGATTCTTTTCTAGCAATTGGAGTTTGGGTTTGGTGATAATAAGTGTGGGTTTGTGATTTAATAGGTCATTACCTACTTTGCCCATAATCACAAAGTAATAAATAACTATTGGCAAGATGGATAATAGCTAGGTCTGAGAAGCATGAAAAAGATAAAGCAATAGGCACAAAACCATAATTTATATTCATAGAAAATGGGTCCTAGCCAAGAAATATGATCTAAACTGATAGGAGAGCAGATTTTTATTAGATGCCTCTGATTTGGGGAATGGCTGAACACCTACTTTCACAAGAGCTAGTTGTCTTTCTGGTTTATAAAATGTGTTTGGACACGTTAAGTGGGAGCATCCCTTTTGAAGAAGTAATTCCACATCCCAGGGACCCAGACCCATGGTCCCATGGACCTAGACGTCCCTCTGAAAGACCACTCCAGCTTTTTGGGCCCAATTAACCAAAAGCTGTCAATGCTTCACTGCTCATTTGCTGCCCCATTCAATATCTGTTGCAGCTGCTTTGAGTTGTTCTGACTTCTGGGGCACAAGGTGCAGTTCCTCATCCCTTCCTTTCTTGTCATACCTTACTCAGCTCATGTCAAACAAATAGTGGCATCATTTATAATGTTATGTTTTCCCAGCCATTCTTGTTCCCTTCAGTGCAATGTAATAGTCATATTATTGCAGCATATCACATTACATCAGTCGTGTCATAAACTCATCACGTTTCTTATTATCTCTAGATATGCTGTGCAGAGCTCCAGGCTTGCTTTGTAATGTGCAAGAAAATACATGAACAACTGAAATCCAAGCGTGGCAACAAACTTCCCCAGGGCTGGGCAGGGAGGAGGGTGTGGCCATGGTGCTCATCACCAACTCTGGAGCTCACCATTTGTTTCTTCTCTGCCTCTCGTCTCCACTTGATTGGTGCCAGAAAATGAACATACAGGCAATGTGTAGATGCCTTTGATGTGGTCTAGTTTTGAAAATGTGAAAATACAGTTGTGCAGTTCTGAGCCTGACATCAACGTCAGCTGGTGGCTTTGTTCAAATTTTTGGATTAATCAAGAGGAAGTACCCGTCCTTTTCCTTCTCTGAGAGGTTCAAAGAGAATATGTCTTTGCATATTTTAAGGAAGTGAGGAGATGGGGGCAGGAGTAATTTGCCTGAAAAAGTGCCAGTGGATGTTTGTTCTCTCTGGAACAGGGAGAAACAAAAAAACCCTCTTCCATATCTCTCACCAGCCTCCCCTGTTTCCAATATGTTCGCTTTATATCAGTGAACTTTAAGAACAAAATGTGCTCAGGGAAAAGAGATTAAAATTGCAAAGCAGTTTCCTTTCCTATCAACAGAACTGACAGAAAAAATGACAAAATGCTTGTGGGAATGTTTAGAGAGAGTGAATGTTCTCATTCATGTCATGTCGTATATTGCTAATTTATATGTATTTGTTTTCGTACCAATCTGGCAAATTTCAGGAAAGAATCTGCCAGGAATCAATGGGGAAAATAGGCCTGTATTCTTTTGAAATTAATAATAAGTATTTGCTGTGTTTTATTTGGATTTTAACGACATCTGTAATGAGTGATGGATACCAGGAATGGAAACAGCCAGTGAGGAGGGGGAGGAGGCTCACAGCAGGACTCTGGAGATTTGGGACCTCTTGCTGTTTCTGCTGTTGGCCGGCTGGGTGCCCTTGATCAGTGAGTGCACCCTCCTCCAGTGCTCCATTTTTTCCTACAAGAAAATGAGGAAGTGAGGCCTCCAAATATCTTCCATGAGGGAGGAAGGCTCCAGGCTTTCCATACCTGTTAAATGTGCTCTTGACTATTGACATTTTGGTGTTCCTTACATCCTTTCCTGTCCTTTCTCCTTTCCTATCTCTCAAGAAATGTCTGCTGAGTGATAGAGCAGTTAATAAATACAAAATTTCAATTGGTTATAAAGATTTCTTCACTTGCTAGGACAACACTCTCCTCACTCATCTTTTGGCCACTCCAATTTTCAATGTGTCACTAGCCTGAAAATACAAGATTTTCACCTTATACTTTGACTTTTTCCTTTCATTTTTACCCCGTTATTTGGTAACATTTCAATCAGTCACTCTAAATGGCCTCTAATTTCTTCAGCTGTAATTTTGTTGCTTTTTCCATAACAAGTAGGGAGCTATTTAAGGTTCCAGTGACTCCGATGATTTCAATGACATGAAATTGAAATAAAATTCTCCTCAAAAGCCTGAGGAGAAAAAAATAAATTAGTCTGGCATGTTGACCTGACTTCTCAGAACCATTCAGGGGCCCAAATCCTCTTGATTTCTGTGTCTTTGGAGATTTGCCTTTAATGCGTCAATATTCTGTAAAGGTGATGATTTAATTTAACTATCATTCAGCCTGGTTATACAGATTAGTTTTTTCAGTCTTTCCTGGTGAAGTAGTGCCTACAACTCCTTAATCGTTTCTGTTACTGATTTTATCTCCATTGCAGCCAACCTGAATTTTTTGGCAAGGTTGTTGCCTTCTAGGTTTTTCAGCCTGATTGTCAGGAACATGTTATGGCCAAGAATAGACTGGAAGATATGGTTCTTGCTAGTCTGTTTCTACAGAGAGGAAATTATATTCAATGCAAAGAAGCACTTGCTCCCTAGCAGAACTCAGTTAATGTCATGAGAAAGGGAGGGAAAAAAAAGTCCCTGTGAGGGTTAACAGTGAGGAAGTTAACAAGAACCCAATATGGGAACTCAAGAGAAACACCTGATGAAAGAAAGGCAGGTGGTATATCATCCCAGCAAAATCTTGGGCAATTTTCCTGTCTGAATCCACTGATTTCATCTGAGGAATGTGCTGTCTCTAATCCGTGCAGCTCTCTTTTTCAGAGATGCCCTGACAATGCATCTCACCTCATGGTTCAAATTGCATTCGCATCCTCAGAGCTGGGCTGGCTGCAGGAGGGCTGGGGTGCTGCATGGCAGAGGGCAGCTCCCTGCAGGACCAGTGCTTGCTTCCACAGGGGAGATCTGCCTTGCTGCCTGGCCAGACTAAGTCTCACAGAGCACAAATTTCCTGTGGGGGTCCTTGTCCTGGGAGCCTGGATCAATCAATCTTTTAACTTCCTTGGCAAGAATGAGAAATCTCTCAGGTAACCCAGGGAAGGGCTGGGAAGGGCCCAGGTGTCCTGCAAGGGCTGCAGACACCAGTGTAGTTGAGGAGAAGGATCCATTTCCTCACCAGAAAGTTTCCTCTTTCCAAGGGACTTAAACTGGAAAGAAATGTTTGATCAAATGGTGGAACTCCTTCATCTCCCCAAACCACTCTATGGTTGAGTGTTAAGTCTTTTTTTTCCCCCATCCTGTGGGTTTTTTTCAGAGCTGGACGTGCCTGGTGTGATCATGTCATACTCTGGGGGTGGAAGGAACATCAGCTCAGCATTTTCAGTGGAAGCAGAAGAGAATTAACCCAGCTTATCCTAAAGCTTGTGTATGGGAAAGGGTTGAGGAGGAAATCTTGGTCTTGGAGGGCCGATGGATTAATTTACTGGAACTGTCTGAAGCTTTTCTGCGTGGCCTGGCTCTTCTATGCCTTGGTGTAACACAGGAGTTACCAGCCAGACAAATCCATGTGTTTAGCAAAAAGGAGAGGAGATTAAAGGACAGGATCTGTGAATTTTACCCACACTGTTCTGGAAGAAAAAGTGTTGTAAAGAAAACACAAACAATAAGGGCACATGCTGAGTTTGTTTACCTTCAGACGCCTGTGGTAGGTGTGCCAGTGCACTGGTGTTCAGCAATTAACAATAAAGGCAGACAGCAATTAACCACATGGCTGCTGTGAGAGGTAATGCAAGTTATTTGTATTTAACCTTCATGATTCGTGAGCCACTTTCATTCTGGGAACTAAAGAGAAAGGGAAGGAACATTTTAGAGCCTAATGTCGCCATGTGGAAAATGATCAGACTTCAGTAGTCAGTAATGAAAAAACTTATATACATAAATAAAAATATATAGATCTTCCCTATTGTTGAAAAACGAAATACAATTGTTTATCATACATATACACATATACGTGCATACATACATATCTATGTACACATTTTATTTTTGGTAATAGTGGAGCTCTATTTCAGGGAATTTCAAGCTTCATTTGATTTTAGGATCTCATCTCGTATACATACTGATACCAGTGGAAAAATCCTTATCAGTATCAATGGCTGTTGCATTTGGACTGCTGGTATAAACACCACCACAGGAGCTATAGGCTTTAGAAGATTTTTTTTGGTTGGTTGTTCTTTTTTCCCCATGTATTTCTGAAGAAATTAGACTTATTTAGGAAAAGCAGCCTTTATAGGATTCAGTATTCAACGGAATGTGATGGGACACCCAGACTGTTGGAATTAAGCCCGTTCTGATGCCACATCTTTTTCGACGTGACATCAGAACAGATGAATTGTGGTTTTGAATTGTCATTCAGCCTTCATGATTAATTGTCACTGGGACAAGTACAAAGCTGGGTCTTTTATAAAAAAATATCATGGCCACAGGGGTAGAAGAGCAAGAACACCCAAGGATACCTGTGCTATTCTCTGTTAAAGAAGAAAGAGCCACTGCATCAGGATTACATACAGTCTAAGATCGCTTTTTCTTTTCCCCTGAACCAGAGTTCTGTCACAAAGCTTGTTTTTCATAGAATGAGGTTTAGGAATAAGTTCGCCTCATTATGGGTAAACAGATACATTTTGGACAGTTTTCCATCGAGCAGCGTATAAATCTAGGCTTAAATGTAATGAACTGGCACCAAAAAGTGTACTGGAATATTGATTTTTGTGAATTAATAAGACATTGCTTTCAGGTTTTTATGGATTAATACTTAGCTACAAGCTGTTTGGGATTTGGGTAGAGAATATCCCAGCAGTAAAATGCAATTTTATTTTGGAGATGGAAATGCTTCAAGATGGAACAATTGGATTGGTGGACAGATTACATTAAAGGGTAGCAAGGGAGAGACACAAAGTGCCTTTATTGCTTATTCTTTCAATACAAGTAATAAGTATTGATGACCTAAAAGAAATCCAATAAAAGGTTTTTTTTGAAAATAGAGTTTGGAGGGCTGTTAGTTCTGCCTGTGTCTAAAAGTGTAATCTTAGAAAAACCAATTAAAATGAGGTATTTTGGCAGGAAAACAATAATCTGTTTAGCATAAAAAGAAATAATTTGTGTTCCTATTTATGAGAATGGGAATATTTATGTAAGTTATACATAACTTAGCTTGGAATCAAAAGCTTACTTAACACTTTAGCAAAATGAAATCTGCTTTCCTCCTGTTGTCCCTGTTTCGATTGGGAACTCCAAAATTTTCCAATAAGAACTTTTTCAAAGGTGAATTTTCGAGAATTTTCTTTCAAATCCATCTAATAACCCGTGTCAGGGAGCACTTCAGATGTTCCACAGTGAGATGAAAAGAGGTCAGGGTATTGTAAGAGGAGCTGAAGGATAAGAAGAGTGATTTGAGCTGCAGACTGCCAGATTTGTGGGGGCAGCTCAGCAGTGGGCTAAGCACAATGGAGAGGTTGAGGGGCAGAAACAAGAACATACTCCAGGATCTGTGATCACCCTGGGAAGTCCACTGTGCTCTGGCTACCTTTGAGCTGCCAGGCTCTGGACTAGAGGAAGGGCAGTGGTGTCATCTGGCATCAGTGGAAACAGTATTTCAAGTTGTACTCCTCCAACAGGATTTACACCACAGCCTTTGGCAGAAAGCAGCAGAGCTGATGGGTTTTGCCATCCTTTCCTTGTCTGTAATTACTCAGCTCTGCTAATGCCTGTTCCAATCTCAAATGTAATGCTGGGGTTACTGCACTGGTTTCACAGGAGCTAATCCTCAAGGCTGTAATCTCTGCGACAGAGCAGTCACAAACAAAACAAACAAATAGCCATTGGCATGGCTTCAAGAAATGTGTTCCATCAGATGTTGTTCTCCTTCCATGAAAAGGCCTGTAACAAAGCGTTCCTGTAGAGAACAGGTTGCACTTGAAATGTAAATCAAGTTCAATATCATCAGACGTGTTAGTACGGTCTTTGGTGCTGCTTGATAAACAGAGAGCACATGGAGCCTTGACACCTGGCTGATTGGGCAGTAATAAAGCACTCAGTCAGCATTTTAAATGGGAGGGATGAGCAGAGAGCCTCGGGAGTGGGTGAACTCTTGTCTGTGAGTACTTCAGGAAAGATGTGACAACCCTGAGTGTCCTTTGATTGCAAGCAATCTTTGCTGGATCTCAAGGACAGGAGTATGAACATCTCTGCTCCTAAAACTCCAAACACACTGTGCATTTCCGTCAAAGCAGGGCTGCAGGGAGCACAGCTGAGCACAGCCCATCAGGCAAAGTGTGCAGC
This sequence comes from Tichodroma muraria, assembly GCA_013390105.1. Taxonomy (NCBI): domain Eukaryota; kingdom Metazoa; phylum Chordata; class Aves; order Passeriformes; family Sittidae; genus Tichodroma; species Tichodroma muraria. Next base: position 22,580 of record WAAG01093022.1, read on the forward strand.
TGAGCTCTGGGGAGGGATTTGGTATGCAGTCACAGGATTGGCTGTGAGAACTCCTTGATCAGAACAGAAATATTTAATCACATCTGTCTCCTGTAACTGTCACGTAGAGAAAACCAGGCTACAGACTGGATTTGTGTGATCAATGGGCAAGAAAGACCACTTAGCAATGCTGGAGTACAACACCAGACTTTGGTGACAGCAAGGTGCCCATATCCTGGCCGGCCAGACACTCTCCTGTCTGGGGACACAGGCTGTTCTGGAACCATATGTTGATAATTTTTAAATTTTAACCACGATCTTGCCTTCTTGTATGTAAATAGAAAACGGTCTGCTGAGTTTTGAAAGAGTATGGTTTTCCTTACAGCAAAATAAAAGGAAGAATTTGCACAGATTTCTGAAAACAAGTACTGGACCTGATTGGTCCAATATTGGTCAGATTGCACAGCGATATTTGGGTACATAAAGATATGGTTTGGAATTTATCCATATACATGAGTGAATTAGGAACTTGCACACAGTTTTTTGAAGTTCAGGGCTACAGTGCAGAGCATGGTACAGGGGTCTGGCTCAAACAGAAAGGAGCTCAGAGCCTGAGGAAATCCTCTGCAGCCAGGTCTGGCACCACAAAGCCACTGTTAAACAGATCTTCCAGACTTGACTGACATTTCACAGTTTCCAACATTTGCAAAGCATGAGCATCACAGCAGGTCTTACTGAACCTAGTGGCACAATAAATTTAGTAAATAAATAACTAATATACAGCAGAGATGATGGGAGCCATGTCTGAACTTTTATGTCATACCGAGAATTGGCATGGTGACTTGGCAGGCTCTTTGAAAGGTTTTCAGTTACCTTGATGAATAACAAAACTATTTTTAAAATATTTTCTCTCTTTGTATATTATAAATGGACATATAGAAGAGGGATTGCCAGTTACAATCTCTGTCTCCCCATGAGTCTGGAAGAGGTTGATGGGATGAAGAATGCAGCTGTGAAGCCCCCAGGGCATGAAGACCTGTAGGATCCATTTGGAGATGGGCACAACTGAATCCAGGTATGAGAGGGAAATGGGTCATGGATACCAAATGACAGGTGCAGCAGCGTCAACCTCCACTAATACTTGCTTTGTGGAAAAAAAAATAGCACCAAAAACACCTAAACCCCAGAGACTGGGATCTACAGTGACAATTCCTTACTTCAGGAAATGAAGCTTTTCTGAACAATACCATCTTCTGTCATGCCTAATCAAACTAATTAAAGAACACTACCACACTTTATTAATGTAATTTATCTCTTGCCTGAGGTGAACTATATTTATGCTCCAGTTACTCAAACATCACTGTTCTGTGTTTGAAGGAATGATGTTATTCAGTGATGTTTGTGTTCCACAATATCAGGCAGTAATTGAACAAGTGCCTGGGAAATTGGGTATTTCCTGCTTCGGAAAATCTTCCGTGGGGAATGTGTTGTCACACAGGTATGTTGGTGAACAGGCTGGATTTGGGCATGTCCTTATTTGAATAGCAACTGGAGGCCTACACAAGCCAAACCTTTCAGGCCAAACAAGCCAAAATTCATCTCTAAGCATTAAACATGTGAATGGCCTGTTTAACTGAACACATGTGCTCATATCATTTAATGAATTGGGGTCGGGAGGCCAAATTTATTCCAGCTGAATATCTGGCAGGGAAAGGCTAATATGTGCTAAGGAGGAAGGAAGGAAGTTAGTTAGTTCTAGAGATTAAAAACATTAAAGAAAAGGTCAATAGAAAAAAAGTATTTATTTTGAAAGATATTAATGTCTTTCTTGGATATGCCTCTGATGGAGCCACAGTTGCGTGGCTCATAGGCACAGTATCCACCAGGCTTTTGTACCAGCTGGAAGAAGCAGTTTTAACATAATTTATGGAGTAGGACATCGAGAGACAATAGAAAGCACTGCCCAAAACTGACTGAGGGGTTTTCCTGGTGATTGCTTGCAATTTGTTGCTGTCTGCTCGATAAAAGCAGAAGACAGGAGAGAGCAAGGGGAGCAGTGCAGAGCTGTCATGGGCCTGGCCTGGCCAAAGGGCAAGCCAGCTCCTGGGGGTGCAAGGCTGGAGGCAGAGGGAGTGGGCAAGGGAGGTGCAGCCCCCTGCCTTCCCTACAGACCTGGCTTTGTCAGCTGAGCTGAGCCGAGCTGGCTCAAGGACATTTTTCCCACCTGCCCTATTTGTCCCGTTCTATTTGCCTTCATTTGAGGCCAGCCCTGCTGGCCTGAGAGAAGACCTCCCTGGGGCTTGGTCTTAAAAGTACACTTGGAAGGGACATTGAAGATGGGCCTTGTCTGCCCTACCTCACCCACTTTTTAGGTGGATGAGATGGGCCCTTCCTTCCCTACCAGGGACTGACTTTGCCTGCTTTGAGGGCACCTGAGATTTGCAGACACCTGAATCCAGAACTGGCCCAAGCTCAGGTATGGCATGTGCAGAGTCGTGGGAGAAACTGGCACAGGCACAGAGAAAACAATGGGAAGCAAACCTGCTTAGGGACATGGAAAAGCAGACATCTCACCTCAAGCTGCAGTTTCATCTCAGGCCTGCAGGAGCAATTGTTGTCAACACTTTTCAGTGGCTCTCTTCCAGCCCATACACTGGGCATTAATGCAGTGACGGTGCAGTTTTAGTCAGGTTGATTTAGAGAATTCCACAACTAAATTTAAAGCACCATTAGGTAGGATGGCATTTGGGGAACAGTACCATGCTAGTTTTTTTTAGACTTGGGTTATGTATTTACTGCTTTCCTAAGTTGGTTCTTAAAAAATATCTGACAACTGGATTCTGTCTTGTAAATAGGTCCAAATGAATTTTATTGAGATTTTTGTGTAAATCTTTTCTACCCTGCTCCCAAGTAGATTTTGGGAGTTTAAAAAGCCTTCTAAGAACAAGGAAAACAGAGATTTTATTCTTTATGAATAAATGAACTGCAAATTTCCTTGGGTAGTGGTTAAAACTGTTCTGGATTTTCCTAAAGAGAACAGTGACTTGCATCCATTGATAAAGTACACTTCAGCTCTGTATTAATAACAAGTGCAGTGGGCTGGATCAGATTGCATCTGCCATTGAGAACACAGAGGCTTGTTTGGAGGACAGAGCAGGACTGAGCTCCCAGCATGTCGTGTTTATGGCTCCAAAACCAAAGTACAGATTGGAGATTTGTCCCAGGTCAGAGTCTCCTTGGCAGCCTGTGCACTGCCGCATATCATGTGCTCCTGCATAAAAAAGCTGGATGGCAAAAAAAATAAATCCTGGTGCTTTAAAGGCAAGTCCTAATGTCTCACACATTCTAGGAACATGCCCCTCAGAGTGACAGCTCAAAATTTAGGGTGAAAAGAAAAAAATCCCCAAAGCCATGATAGAGATGACAGGATGATGTCTAAGGTGCAAACTGGGAGAGCCTGTGGTAAAAGAATAGAAATTATTTTGAAATAGAAGAACATGACTGGAAAGGTTACCGAATAGCACGTTGAACATGCTGATTTTTCTTCCTGATGATTAAAACAAAAAAAAATCACACTACAGAGCTGATCATTAGTGTAACTGTGAGTTTTAGTGCTATGTAGGATAATTTCTTTCAGAAGTGGAGAAATGGCAAGAAATATGCCAATTATAGAGGATCTATTAACAGGTAAGTCATCTGGGGCAAGCAGAAATTCATGTAATACAGCACGAGCAAGATGAGATCCAGAAATGCATGAAAACTGAAGAAAATGGTAAAATGCATGGCACGGAAAGCAGTCATTCTGTTGGAAAAAGCTGTTATAGAAACACAAAGCTTCAGCAGCTCATGCAATCAAGAAACAGCAATTAATTGAAACTGGAAGAGAGATTTTTCCAGATATAAACCCAGCTTTATATTTAGACAGGGGTTTTTTGCTGCTGTTATTTATCTGGAGGCTGTTTGCATATTAGATCTACCAAGTCCTATCCTTTGTTACTTTGTACCTGTCAGGCTCTCCCTGACATTGCTGCCAAAGGCTCTTCAAAGGCTGCGGTCACCCAACAGCCTCCTGTGGCAATTGGCCCTGCCTGGCACTCGGTCCTGCCTTGTGGCAGGTGGTGGCATGTCCCCACACCACTGTCAGTGTGATCCTCCTGTAGCACAGGGAGGAAGAAGTGGTTCTCTGCTGAACGAGCGACAGCAAGTGACTTTTGGTGGCATCACCTTGGACAAAAAACTGGCAACGCAGATTTTCATTAAAAAGAAAACCTGAGCATCTAAGATTTCTGTCTTGAAATCAGTGACCTGTGCCTGGAAGAGGGTAAGATACTGTAGTTCAAAAGAGTCTCAGTCTTGCTCCCTGCCTCAATAAAAATGAGAGAAAGCAGGATTGCAGCTGAAAGGGAATTGAGTTTGGATGCTCCACAGTGGTGCACAGAAATAAAGCCCCCTCTCCTCCTTTCTCCAGAAAGTGTCTCCCTGGGGCTTGAGCAGGCAGAGGAATCACAGGAAAATTTAACTGGTTCAAGAGAAGCTGAATGAAAGACTTTGGTAACCCTGCCAGATTTATTGCTTTATTAATTATTTATGCAGACAGCAGCTGCAAAACAGATTTAGGGACTGACTACAGTCAATAAATGGCTGGCAAGGCCCAGCTTTGGCATTTCATGGCTTTTGTACCAATGTGCTAATTTTGGTTCAGGTACTGGTATTAGAAGCAGCCCCACCCAAAGCTAATGACCCATTGTGGGTGACAGCAGCAGAGCTGGAGCAGTGCCCTTGTCCTGGGGCTGTGAGGGGGGTGTGCACAGCACAGAGCAGCTGCTCTTCCTCCAGCATCTGTAAGGAAATACAGATACTGTATGGGAAATCTCTTCCTTAAGTTATGGGTTATCTGTCCCTTCCACCATGCAGGGCTACTTAAAACACAGTGCTCTCAGAACCTTCAGGGACTTTACTGTGTCCTCCCCTGGGTCATGGCTGCTCACAGAGGCCACAGCAGCAAAGCTGCACCTAGAGAAAAGTGGGGAGCTCTACTTTTTTTTTTTTTAATAATAAGGCAGATAATGCATTTTGTTCCAGTTGGTGTGATGTGTTTCATATATCTGTCTTGGCCAAAACAGAGCTTTAACAATAGATGTGGGGAGAAAGCACTGACACTGACTGAGGGTTGTGTTGGTTGTATTACACTGTTGCCTCATGTCCAGTGATCATACAGCCTCTTGGCACAATTTGAATAAGATCACAGTGTCTGTGCTTTTAGGAAATTTATCCCATTTAAACCCTCTGCCCTCATTGCTGCTGTCAGCTGGCTCCTGGGTGTGCACAAGGGATGGGTTTGGGGGTGGCAGCACGGCTGTCCCTGCCTGCCCTTGGTGCAGCCCCTTGTCCCCACGGGAACAGGGCTCCCGGGGGAGCTGAGGCAGGACAGGAGGCAGGTGGAGATGCCAGGCTTTGGGGGAGACTTGCTGTGGGCTCCTCTGCTGCTTGCAGTCATTAAGCATCCTGTGGCACTTGGCAGCAGTAGGGCCATTAACCTTAATGTCCTGGCCAAATTCCAGCCTGCCTAATTGCACTCTGCCCGTGAGGCTCTATATTCCCGGGGAAGATTCAGGTGTGGAAATTGCTCTTCCCTCCCTCTCCTAAACAATGTCGGGTGGTTTAGTACTGAAGATGAAAGCTGTTTTATTCAGAAACCTAAATCTGGATTTAAGGATGTAACGGAACAGAGAGTCTTCAAAACAACACCCAGGCTCCTGAGCAGACCCAGGTGCAGAAAGTGTTTTTTGCCTTCCTGCAAATTTTTCCCATTCCTTTATTAATAACAAATCTCCTAAAATCTGTTTAAGATCCTTACTTGCAGCAAATAAAAATACTTCACGCAAAAAGGAAACAGATGGTCCTGAATGTTGAAGATCTGTTTGAAATGTATTTTCAGCCCGCTGTCTGGAACTTGTTTTGAGTTGTAAAGAAATCGAAGTTTAATTTCAGGCTCTGCAACACTAACACTGTGTAAGCAGAGGATTCTCCTATCTTTGTGTATCAACCTAAATGATGGTCTCTCTATCATTGCTAAAGGGAAATATTTATGCATTTGTTGGAAGGAAAATAACGCTGGGTCTGGGGGCTTCTTCTCTGGGATCAAATTGTTCCCACATTAGAGTCAAGATGTTTTGCTGTTAAGCTTGAGTAGCCAGAAAATTTGCATTATCTGGGCAGACCTGGCACCCTACCTGTGGATGTGATGCTCCTGGATGGTCCCTGTGACTTTACATTTACACTAGGGAGTGAAAGCTGGAGAGTTGTGCCAAGAGCCTCAGACAGCAGCTGTACCCTGTGTGTACAGTACTGTAGCCTGCAGTGCCTGAGCATTTCTAATGTCTCTGAATTTAAAGCTGTATTTGGGAAAGCACAGACTTTAAGCAGAAGCAATGGTTATGGTTCTTTCCCACAGGGACACTTCAGGAGGTTAATTCAATCTGTGTTGCTCAGACTCCATGGCTCCTGCTGGCACATCATCCAGTTTTCATAGTCAGTGTCCTGCTTCCAGCTGAAACAGAATATGGTGCATTTAAAAAAAATTGAAAAAAAATCACACAGCTATTGCCAGTGTAGAACATTGAGCTCTTAGATGACCCATGGGCATGGCTCTCATCAGGTAGATATGATCACCCAAAATTAATGGGTGGAGGAGGAAAGCCTGAAGCCCGAGCTGAGGCAGAGGAGGGGCTGCCTGTGGGTGCCCCAAGGACAGCATCTGCAGGGCAGGTTTGCCCATTTCTTGGACTAATACTAGTAATAATAACTTATCACCAAATTGGTCAGGGCAGAGTTCATGAATTTGACTTTTCTCTGACACACCTGAAGGTGCTGAACAATTGGCAGGTAGGATGTGAGTGATGCTGCTTCTCTCTAGAGCCAGGTGTTCAAGGTTTGCCAGAGCTGGAGTGCTTGGGATCTCTGATGCTTTTCTGCCTGGTTGGATGCTAGATGCCTTTGCAGCAGGACAACAACAAGTGGTGAACAGAGTGCATCTGAAATGAAGCTCTGAATGTATAATTTCAAGAATTACAGACTGCTGAATGAATTTATATTTGAGTAACATCAGTGAATACCAGTCTGGTAGTCAAACACCTATAAATAATAAAAAAATGTTGTCAAGTAAAGGGGGGTTATTTTAGAAATTAATGTTGTAGGATTTTTATGTAATGTATTTTTTTTTTGAAATCTTATTTTTGCCTCAAATCTAGGACTTGGGTTTTCTCACTTCCTCCCCATATCTTTTCACAGGAAGATTGGAATAGCTGTATAAAGTGAGGGTTTATGGAGAAGGCATTCTCAGCTTCTTTCTAATAAAATTATCGAGAAAGAAAAGGTCAAGCAAGGTTTCACTTATCAGATTTTCTATCAGTTTTTCTCCTTTAGCTTAACTGAAAAATAACGAAAAATGAAAAGTATTTTAAAAAATAATCAAAATGAAAATTTCTGTTTCCCAGAAAATAATAATTCAGAATTTTTTATTGAAGAATGGCGAGTGACAGGTTTCTAACCTTGAAGATACTTATTTTCCTCCCTCTGCCTCCTTCACCCCCAAGTTCAGCCATCTCTGGCATCATGCTCAAGTGAAGCACTGAGATCTCTCATAGTTACTCTCTTTGGCAAAAGAATGTTTCTGAGGGTTTTTTATTTGGATGATGATGATGATTATTTTGTTTCTGCTTGTTTGTTCTTGTTTGAGACGTAGAAATCTCTCTATTATTGCAAAACAAGCTCACTTATCCTTGTTTATCCTCGAGGAAAAGAAAATCCAACCAAACTGGGTAGTAGCTGTTTTCCTGGCTGCGCCCCTGGGCTGCTCCCGTGTGGTTGTGACTGCGGGTGGAGCAGTGACCTTGCTCGGGGCTGGGACTGGCAGATTCCCTGGAGCACCATCCCACTCTCTGGGGGCTGTTCTGGCTCTGCAGAGGCACCAGCATTGCTCAAATGACTGGTTTTCAGGGTTTTTTTCATGACAGGTTGCAGTTTGGCTGGTTGAGGGTTTCTGATGGTTCAGCCTCTGTGCCTGATGCATGGGATTAGAATCTCCTGCATCCTCAGCCCATGAGCTGCTGCAGCTGCCCCAGTGCAGGGGTTGGTGGTGTGACATTGTGGGGAGTTTAGCCAAACCCCTCAGCGGGGTCTCTGGGATTAGCACGTGTCCCTTCTCCAGGGCTCAAGCGCATTTCCCAGGCTTTTTCCCTCAAACACACACCTAATTCTATTACTCCATTCGCAGCAAAGGGCACATCTCTGCATGCCCATTCCATAGTTCTAATTATGTTCCCCTCCATCAATTTTTAAGTGAACATAAAACACGACCTCGGGAGGAGCCTGAACTCTCCAGCCAGCAGCCCCTGCTTGCCCTGGGAGTGTGCAGGGCAGGGGGCTGAGCGTTTGCCAGCGACAGCGCAGCCCTGCTGGGGTGGGTGCTCAGCTGAACAGCCCAGAGGGGAGCAGCTCTTCCTCCCACGCGCTCCCCAGGCCGTGGTGCCATGTGCAGGGCATTGCCTCCAGCTGTTACCTCACCCCTGCCTGCATGAGCGAGCCAGGGGCATCAGCTGGGTAATTCTCACCTCTGGTTTGAGTGCGGCACCTTGGCACGGACACAGCTTTAACCAACTCTGTGCAAACGGTGACACGCTATTCGACCTGAGAGGTAACAAGTACCTGTGCAAAACTCACCGTCTGTGTCTGCTGAGGAGGCTTGGGATCCGTTTGGATCCCGGAGTGTGAGCCTCAGGGGGCTGAGCTGCTGTCATGTGCGTGCCCAGACAAATAAAGCCACGGGAGGCGGTGTGTTGGCACCAGAATTTCACTGAGTTAAATCAGGTTTGACAGTCTGAAACAATACCATCATCTGATGTCTAGTTTTCAGTTTTTTCATCTTCTTTCAGATAATTTTCTTTTTTCTTTTTGTAAGAAACTGACAAACTAGAAATTCTTTTGTTTCAACAGAGTTTGAAAATTTGGGGGTTTTTTTAGGTTAGCAAGTGCAAAATTTACAGGAATAAATTGAAAGAAATACAACTTACCTACAAGTGCTTTTTGTTCCTTGGAAGCATCTTCCTCCCTCTAACAACTTCCATATGATCTTCAGGACTGTTCCAGGCTAAAGCTCAGTGTCAGCCTGTGAAGTGCTCTGTGTGTTTGTGGTCTCTTGTGTTACAAGGGGCCATCTCATTCCTTCAAGCCCGCAGCGTGGGCAGTTGATGTCAGTGACCTTGGGTGCCTTGATATCATGATGTTGTGGCCATTTTATTTGGGTAAGATCTGTCCCTCAGCATGTATTAATGGCTTCAACATCTCGTGAAAGACCCATAACAGTCATGATTTCTACAGTCCTAGGCCCAAGTTATTCTGTGGGTAAAATTCAGAAGGCAGGGGATGCACTGGTGGTGTGGAAATACTTTCTCATGGGTGATTAATAAACTCCTCTTTATGCTTATTCTCATTTGATCCCTTTCTTGCTACTCTGCCTGTGGCAAAAAGATGGTATGTAATATATATATATATATAGGACACTAATGGAAAATTAGATTTCTTTCAATGTGATATCAAGTAATGCTCCCAACCATGGGGAGAACTCTATATTCAGTCACCTTTTAGATGATGTCTATGAAAATCAATCTTCTTTGGTCCCAGTGCTCATATTTTGTGTGCGTATCGCTTTGTGTCACTGTGTATTTTGGTTTTGTCTACCTACTCCTTACTCTGGCACCTTTATCCAGGATGCAAGTGTTATCTTGCTTTGCAGATGGTCCCCAGACTCTGTATCAAGAATCCAAATGATGGCTGTTTTCCTAAGAGCTTGGCTTTGCTGCTGCTGAGATGATCCTCCCTCCATCTTTTGCTCTGAGAGTGTTAATGAAATCTATGTGCACCCCTGGTGATGCTGAAACCCAGCCTCTGGTGTCAAACTAGGAACTGCCAGTGCCTGAACAGCAGTGTGAGGTCCTCCCATGATAAATCCCCCTGTTGGGGACTTGCTGCTGTTCCTTCCTGCTTGGTGCTGTGTGCTCCCAAACAGCCCTGCTGAGGACCCCACAGTAAGGGATGTTTCCTCTCCAGAGGGTTCTGTAGTGTGAGGCTTGAGGGGCGTTTTCCCCAAGGCATGAGTTAAGCACTGCTTGCACTGCTGAGAGCCACCCTAACATCAGTACCTCAGCAGGAAGCTCCAATGTGGAGACCCAAGCACTTTCAGCAATTTTAACTTTTAGCATTTTTAACAATTCTTAAATGCACTTTGTAGTCTTCCAAAAGATGGATTTTGCAACTTCTCCCCAAATATGTAATCTGAAAACCCATTTCAGAGCTTCTCTGATTCAGATTAATGCACTAGGAATGGCATTTTATGAAAACACTGAAAATTAACCAACCAATTTTTTTTGATTACCAAGTACTAGGAGTTTGCTTTATACTAACATCACCAACCCCTTCTTGGAGGCATCTGTTCTTGCATTTGGACCTGTGATATAAGATCATGCATAGCAGAGTTTTTCTACCAACCTTCTTGCAGACAGTTTCTTCCTGAACGTAAGCTCATTGTTCTCCAGATGTAATTAGACCAAGTGTTATGACAGTTGGTAGGATTACAGCACTTTGATAAATGACTTGTTTCTCAGAAGAGAAGGTCTGTGAAAACAAGACCATTCATCTCATTTCTCGCTTATTTCCTCTGCCCAACTTTCTTCTTGAAAATATGCATATGGACTTGGATGTGAGCTGAAGGCAAGATTTTGCCAAAGGTGTTTCCCACAGCCTGTGACTCCCTCTGGGTGGCAACCCTGCCCTGGATCAGCTCTTCACCCCAGGATGGTGTCATTTCAAAGCTGGGCAAGAGGGCTTGCAGCTCCTGCAGGTCTCTGATAAAGATCCCAAGGAGGACAGATCTCGTTGCAGACTCCTGCAGAGCCCAGGCTCCATTAACTCCTACCCTCTACAACCCAACCATCCATTTCTTTGCCCATCCAGCTGTCTCCTCCACCTTTGCAGACTGATACACATTAAATTGTATAAAAGACTGTGGAAGGTGGTGTTAAAACTATTGTGGAAGTCAGGGGGGTCAATGATGATCAGGGGCATCCACAGCTCCTCCCTTATCCTTAGAACAGCTGCAGATGTTCTCCCATAGCAGGCAGTGAGGTTTGATGAGACATAATTTACCATTGTTTAGTCCGTTCTGATTGATCCAAGCTGCTGTCTTCTCAGAATTCCAAGAGGAGCCTGTAACTTTCTCACCACCCAAGGCAAAGTTGACTGCTCCCCAGACCATCTTTTTGGCCTTTTTTTGCAAATGGGTGCGATGTTTGTTCTTCTCCAGTACTGGGGACATCCCCTCTCATGACATATCTTAAAGATGACAGGAGTTTCCTTTTTATAACATTGGTCCTTTCTCACAGCACCCTTGGGTATACCTCATCTGGTGAGATGGGCTGGAAAATCTTCACTTTGTGATTTTGTAACAGTTGGTGCAGCTGTGCTGTGGAGGTCAGGGGCACTCGGAGGCATCCCCCTTCCAGCCACAGCTGCTGCCATGGATCTGACAGACCTCTGCTGTGCATCCAAGGAACTAGACTTGCCTCTCAGCACAAATTTATCTCCTTATAGGGTATTCTGATGACTGATTATCAATAGTTAGCATAGACCTTTCTGGCCATGCTGGAGCTTTAGAGGGATTTCAAGGTCATTTGGCCATGGTTGCTTTTCCGAGGTGGTTGGAGAGAAGCATAGGGCTTCACTATGAAGTTCTGTATGCTGCTGTTAATCATTTATCTGTTTTCTGAGTAATACATGTGTCAGAGCTCGAGACAGTAGCATTTCAGAGGTTTGAACAATGGTGACCATCCATTCCACTTTACAGCATAGTTTTTTATCTGAAATTGGGTTTTAGGCTTTCCTCTGTTGCACTCTGTGACTGATCTTAAAAGCTTCTTGATATATTACCCAGGCCTATTAGATTCTACTAGACCTCTCCATCACCAAGAATTGATTTCCCCCTCTTCCCCCCTTCATGCTTGAACTCAGAAGGCCCTTAGGGCTTCTGGCTTAATTAAAAATTAAATTTACAGATCATTTCTCAAATCATCCCTTAAGCAGCCAGTAATAATGATCACCTCTGAGTGGTGTGTGTCACTGTCATTTTAATGTGCTGTGTAGTAAATAGTAATGTGTCCCCTCTGTGAACCCTGTGTGGAGCAAGCTGCCCTATGCTTCTATCTGTTTATTTATGTGTATAATACAGAAATCAGTGTGTTTTGAGTCCTGGGGACCTGTACCACACTCCATCTTCAGTCACTTTTTCTTCTCACCATAGCAAAGGAGAGAGTGAGTTGTCCTGCATTTATGGATACTTCTGTTTGTTTTGAAAACTATTTTCATCCCCCCCAATTGTTGCCTCTACAATTTGAAGATTATTTTTTTTTGTTCCCTTTGCTGGGATATTCAGTTTCCAGAAGTCCTTTTCCTTTCAGTTGAAAGGAAACTCATGTTACACATGAAGGGAATAGGAAAAAGCTGGCAATCCAAACTGGTACAAAACGTTCTTGCTGTGCTGCTTCACAGTAAACACACCGCTGAGAGTCTGTGAGGCACTTCAGTATTACAGGTGGCAGAGTTCATTGCAAACAGATCTGTATCCAACTAACTGTGCCCTCTCCTTTGAGCATTCTCTGTAAGCTAATCCACTCATGGCTTGCTCTGTAAGATTTTTCTTGGGCATAAATTGCCTGAACTTTAATCTGTGATGTATCTGCCAACACTTTTCTCTGGTTATTTACTATTCATCCTATGCAATTGATTGCATAAAGCATTAATATATTTGCACTTTTTTTGGTCATTTTGTGGGTTATCTGTGTGTTTTGAAATAGAGATTTAACATTAATGAATGATGAATAGTTTTGGTGATGCACAAGTCTCTGCCCTCATGAAATGGTAGGTGTTTGCATGAAGCCACTTGAGCATTTGTACAATAACACGTGGGTGAGCACAGACTTGTGCAGATGAGACATCAAGGATTCCGTCCATGTTTGCTTTCTCATCAGATTAGTGGTTTTCTTCCCCTTGTATATTTGTTTGTCTTCTCAACTCCATACTGCATTCATTTTTGTTCACTTTCCGTATCCTTTTTCTCTACTATTCTCAAAGGCTCTTGCCTTAATGTTTGTATTTACTCTGGCTTTTGAGTTAAACGTGCTTTTTTCTAACCTGATCTCAGTAGTGCCATGTGAAGCCAGAAACTTCTTGTGCTTATTTCTTGATTTGGCCAGCTTGGCCATTTTTCAGTGCTCCTCACAAGTGTTTTAGAGAGCTGTCTGTGCTATGTCACACCTTTTGAGCTGTCATTGGTGGGGCTGTGCCCAACAGCATTGGCTCCACCAGTCAGACCTGCACTGTGTTGCTCTCATCTGTGGCTCAACCATGCTGCTCTCTTCCCTCTCCAGGCACCACTCTGTTCTATTTCCAGATATATTTTTACTCTTTAAACTCCTTAAAGAGAAGCTGATCAGAAGACAGTCCCAGGGAGAATTTGGCCTAGAGATACTTTGCCAGATCTGCATTCAAGGTTGACTTTTGATGGAGAAGAACATTTAACAGCTCTGCAAGCCGTCTCTGAGCTGAAACCCTGCAGTAACAGTGAACAACAGACTCAAGAAGAAAAAAACCTGACCCTTTAAAACCCTTTTTACCAAAGTAGTACACATTTAATAATTGTTTTAATTACTCCTGTGAAAGCCCCTTGCACTCTAAGAAACATCACTAGAGAAAAATAAGTTAGCCCCAGCTGAGTTGCCAAACCATTAACCTCAGCTGCTGAAGGGCCATGCCTGTTCGTGCCTGTGTGAATCAGCTATTCAACTGATGCCATCAAAGGAGTGGCTACCCTCCAGATTCTGGGGGGTAAAAAAAGCAAAAGCTGTCCAGAGTATTACCTAAACCAGCCAGGGCCGCTTTAAAAGAGTGGCTTGAATCCTGTGGGATTTGCACACCCCTAATTCTCCCCCAGTGAAAGTTGCAGCTTCAAACGGGGGTCTTAGCATCACTACCAGCTGCTGATCCCAGAAGCTCTTGCCCCACTGCATTTCCAGTGCAGGAAACAGCGCCGAGGAAGCTCCCCCAGTCAGTTGCAGCCAGGCTGAGTGATCCATGGCTCCTGATCCTGTGGCTTCTGGGGCTGGGGATGCAGTGGGCCATGGGAAAGACTGTCCTAGAGCCAGGGGATGCTGAAAATCCTCTGAAAGACCATTCCAAGGGCAGATCAGCTGAGGAGCGGTGGAGCATCAAAAAAGAAAAATGCTCACAATTCCTCTCTTAGAGGTGCTATTGTGCCACGGCAGATGCAGCAGAGGACTGCCAGTGTGCAGCCCCTGCAGTGGTTTGGGGTTTAAGAGGCAGGGAACCATTAATCTCCCTTCAGCAAATAGTTATATTTTCATTTCCTTCCCAGACGTGCAGGATGAACTTGGTGCTCCCAGCTGCAGTGGAGGGCTTGGCTGCCTGTACCACTGGCACCCCTGCACTCGGCACTACCCAGCCCAGGGGTGCAGAGCATGGAGACCAGAGGGACAGGTCAAGGTAAACCACACCTGCCTCCCACTCCAGACAGCCTGATGGCTCTTGGAAGGAAGGAAAAGGCTTCCCCTGAGTGCTGTTCCTAAGACTGCATGCGTGTAGGCCACAGACAACCCCAGGGCTTTCTCGCAACTTGGACTGTCACAACACATAAGAGTCTGAGGCATCTCTTGCATCACTGATTTGCTGTTTCCTGTTCTCTTCCCTTCCCTCAGTTAAGGATGTTACTGCGTGAAAGTCCTTGTTCCTGACCTCAGCCCACTCCAGGAGGTTAAGGTTAAGAGTTAAGGCTACTGGCTCAGCAACTTAGTTGATGTCCGGTTGTTTGAACTTGTTTGATTGATGCTTCCACGTGGGAAGGCAGGAGAGCAGTGTCCCTGCAGGCCCTTGCTCGCCTGAGGCAGCCTGGGCATGGCAGCAATCTTCATTTCCCTCACATGGCTCAGGCCAGCACTGCCCTTGTTTCCCCCAAACATCTTACCAAGGATGTGCCCCTATCATGTGGGTGCTGCTTGTGGCAGTGTCTGCCAGCACAACCACACTGATCTTGGATGTTGCATCACTTGGATGTTGTTCCACAGTCCTTGATGGAAGAGAAGTCCTGCTCCAGCAGGAGGGGAAGGGATGCTGCTGAACTTGCTTGTGTAGTCCTAAATAACAGCCTGTTTATCGGTGCTCTTTGATAGTGTGTTATTTCCTAGAGTAATGTTGTGTATCAAAATAGCACAGAAACATCTGATTGCCTGTAAAAGAGAAAAACTATAGACTGCAAGAGCTCTGAAGGTATTTTGAAGTAAATATGTTCTGTGTAACTGCAGATTATTGAACATAGCTAGAAACTGTGTCTGTGGGGCTCCTGTCTTAGACTGGGTGCATGTTTCTGGGGTGTCTCCTCAGACCAGTTCAGTTCCTAAGGCCACCTGTATGTGGCTAAAATACAACACTGTACCAAGCTCTCTCACCCTGTCTTCTAGGATCCCTAGTTCTCTTAGACTGCCTGATGTGAACTGCCTGAAACTTTGGCAAGGAGCCCTCTGACTCGCACAATATTCCCTGGAGAAAGATCTGGGGTGGGTGAGAAGAAGAATGTTTGTGTGGGATCAGTCAAAACAGCAATTTTAATTCTGATCTGTTATCATAAGGCATGTTTCCATGCCAAACTAAAAAGGATTCCAAGTGAAAAGAAGCATTATAAAAAAAAAAAAAAAGAGGGAATTTTTATAATAATGCTTTTTTTTCTCATTCCTTCCATTTTTCCCTCCTCCTTTGCTCTGATGTTCTGGCAAAATCTCTGGTATCGTGCCAAGTATTTAGCAAGAAAGTGGATCAATTTTAGTATTTTTTCAACAGATCCATCACTGATCATTCTCTGGAGTCTGCCCTGTCTGCTCAACAGCTGGTTCTGCTCAAAGTGTCTACTGGAATTATTTGCACATATTTGTAAACGATGGATTTAGATAATACCCACACACAATAATTTTAGAGTCCTGCTGTTTTGGCACAGTAACATTTCACATTTGCTTCGCACAGGGATAAAGGATGATGCCAGGTACACAGTATGGGATATGAGCTGTGTCTTCCTTCAATGTGTACTTAAGCTGTCATGTGAGGTCATGGCCGGGCTGGCTTCTGTAGAGGTAACAGTTGAGTCTTGCTGGACTTCAGGGGAGTATTTCATTATACTGAATCAAGTGAGCCCTGAATCTTCCAGTGCTGCTTTGGGGACTGGTTTTGAGCAGCTGTAGTTTGGGCCAGCCATGGTATTCAGATACATCTTCCAGTGATGGATGCAACAGGTATCATTGGCACAGGAATATAACTATCCCATTATCTGAAATGGCCCTCCTTGTCTGTGTGTGGGGTGCAAACAGAGCTTCTGTGATTCAGAGGCACTGGTTCAGCTCTTGGGGCTGTTGGGTTTTGTGGATGTCCCAGTGCTGAAAGAATGACATCAACTTCAAACCTGGCACCTGTAGGATGTGTCCTTGTGTCCTTACCCCAGCTTCTCAGGAATGTCTGGCATGCACCAACTCAGCAGCAGAAGCTTTCCCTCTGTCCCCCAAGCTGAGCAACTCTGATTTGTGCCTGTCCTTCCTGCTGAAGACATAACTGGTGTTCCTCTCCCTGGCTGGTTACCTGTAGACTGGTTTGGAGTGGAGCAGCAAAGACTCAGGTATTCTCTGCACTGATAAAAATGCAAAGAAATGAATGTGTGCGTATCTTTAACAAATAGAATTCAACCCTACTTTCTCCTCTGCCTTCTGCTGTTTCTCCTGTCAATCTGTGCCACCAGTCCCACTGGGAGACCCAGTTCCACTAATGCTGTGCTGCCTGTTTTCTTATACATACTTGTGAAAGCTTGTTTGATCTGGTTGTTTCAGAGGAAAGCATTGAAGTAGCCCCTGCTGCACTACACTGCTGTGTGTCCAGCACACCTGGGCTCTGCTGCAATAAGATAAGCACAGCAGCCCTTTCAAGGTCCCCAGCAGAGCTCAGACAGTCATCTTGGGGGACTGCTTTACCAGCAGAAGTTTCTGCTTGTCCTGCAGAGCCTTGTGGCTTGCCTTCAATCTTGTTTTCTCTCTACTGACTTGAAGTAAATTAGCTTCTACTCTCTTTCTCTCTTCCCTCACAAAAATAAAAAAAGAGAGTAAAGAAAGGATAAGAGCTAGCTTGGGAACTGTTGCATATGTGAAGGCAATTTTAAAGTAGAGTTCATCTGTTTTTCTTGGAGGCTGCAGTTGGTGTGTGCAGCCGTGCTGCTTTCCCTGCTCCCACCAGGCTCCCATGTCAGTGCTCCCAAGCCTTGTGAGGCTCCAGCTCTGCATCCTGTCAGGCACCTGAATCCTAATGCAGCCAATTGGGAAAGTACCTCCTGCTTGCTCTGCTCCTGCTGAATGCTGCTCTCAGCTTGGTTATTGCTCAGCCATGGTGATACTGATTTATACGGCCTCTCTCCTTCTTGCTCCTCTGCCGCTCGAGTACAGCCATTATAAAAGCCATCTGCAGCTTGTGCCTTTATTCCTTGGGTTTCTAGGCTGGCAGATGGCATGGACAAAAAAAGAGCCTTCCTCTGTCTAAATTAAGCAATAACACATCAACTTCCAATCACATTCTTATTATCACCTCGTGATTGCACTTTCATAAAATCCCTGTTTCCACAGCTAAGTATGATAGATATTTCTTAGCCTTATGGCTTGTGTCTGAAGGATTCTCTGTGCTACAAGCCCTAAAAGGACATTTCAAGAAATTACACACCTGTCCTTGCCTTCTACTTTGCAGTTTGCAACAGTTCTGCCCAGCCAGCCATTTGTTGCTGAAATAAAACCTGGCCTAATTCCCCTGTTTGGTGGGGTCAGAGCCGAGCCTGGCTGTTGTGCTGGTGGCTGAACGGGCTGCTAACTGTCTCCTGTGCCCTCATTTCGTGTGAATTTGGGTATCACTGCCATTCAGAAATCTCATTTTAGAGCTTTTATCTTGTCACCATAGAAAGTAATAATTTGATTCTGTTCAGTTACGTTTTTTCTTCTCCGTTTGACCTGCTGGTTTATTTTCTTTTCCTCATTTGGCCTAATTAAAGTGCTGTGTACAGCAGCTTGTTAGACTTAACTACGTCCCTGCATCGCTCTGGGAAGTGCATCTTCACTGATCGCTTCAGCAGCAAGATTGGCCCTGGGCAAATCATTTGTAGCAAATCACTTGACTGACTGAACATCACCTCCTTTTTTGGGTTATGAATTGTCTATGGCAGATTGTTGTTCTTGTTTCTCATAGTGATTTCCCAGCTAACTTCTGTGACTAATTTTTGGGCTGGGGTTGCTCACCCCTGGCTCTCTGTGACTCAGCATTTGTGGTTCAAGCTGCTCCAGCTGGACCTGCAGTTTGTAGACAATGCTTTGGTTTCTTGATTGAATCAGTCCAACCACATTAATAATTAATGTAAATTCCAAATTTTCTTAGACATTCTGAATACTTTGTTCAATCTTTCAGCTTTACTGAAGACTTGCTTTGTTGCATGAAAAAGCTGAACACAAAATATAGAAAGAAATTAATTACAAAAAATGTTTGTTTTAATCCTGACTATTTTATTATACACTTGGGTTTTTTTTGCAGTATTCACTTGGTTCTAGTTCCTAGTATCCCCATCACCCCATAAAACAAGCTGGGTTTTTTTCTAACTCGGAGAGACACCATGAATCCAAAATCTGGGGGAGCTGAGATGACACTCATGTATTGATGTACCAGGGGAGACCTGTGGCCCAAGGTGAACCCTTCTGTCTTTATTCTGCTGCAGATGCTATAATTTGCCCACAAAGAGCAGTTACTTCTCCTTGGTTTTGCCTGAGTGTGAGCAGGCTGGGAGCAGGTGAGTTTTGCAGCTGAGTGCTGCACACTGACGAGGCACTGGGGCTCTGTGGTTCAGCAGTGTCACACTGTGCAGGGTCACACCCAGTGCTGGCTCACTTCCAGCTCTTGTGTCCCCTCAGCTTCCTCTGGTGCCTTCATCAACTGGGGCAGCTCTGTGCCCTCAGGTGAGAAGTGCCTTGCTCCCAGGAGGAGGCTTTTACTGTGTAGCAGGGGCTAAGTTACGGCATAAATGAAAACAAAGTGCTTAGTTCTCTCTGCACAGTGCTCTAATGGAAAAATATGCTGACTATTTTCTGCTCTTCCCTCAAAAACTGATGTGTTTGTAAATTCGAAGCAAGTACTGACAGGTGACTAATTTATTTTTGTCAGCTTAGCAACAAAGCCTACCCTTTGCCACCACGTTCATTTGTTATGGCAGTGCGTTGGCTGACATTGAGATTCATTTGGGTTTTTAATGTATCTCAGTGATGCAGCATCACAGCTATTCAGCTGCATTCCTCTCTTTTTCTTCTAAAACTAATTAATTTCTGATTTCTCCCCATTATGTCCTTAAGCTCTGTGTGCATCTACAGACAGGCATTTACAGTTTTCCTGATGTGGAAAGCCTAAAGCTCCAGTTTGGAGGCTCGTGAGGTCATTGCTGACTTCCACCTCTTTTTTTACAACCCAAAATGCAAGGAGAAATGGAGAGGAAGAGAGGCAATTTGGTGTGGTTTTTTTTTCTCTTTTCTGGAAGATGCAATGTGCCATTGCCAAAAAAGATCAAGATTGATGTGCCATCAAGCCCATGAATATGCCAGTGGGTGCTGTCAAGGTTAGCAAGAGCCTGGAGCAGTGACAGCACCAAGCTCTGCGCTGGCTGCTCCAGCAGGTGTGAGCCATGGGAAGTGCCATGGGAAGCACAGGGCTCACTGTGAGCAAACCCTGCACATCATCACCTACCTTCTGGGGAGACTGGGGATCCTGTTATTGCAAGAGTCATCTGGGAACAGATCCAGGACTGCTCTGAAAGGCAAAGGGCTGGAAAAGTAAAGGGTTGGATTTATATTTCCTATGCATCTCCTGCATAGCCCCCTCTGTATGAGTGAAGTCATCCTCTTGACCTGCTCCTGCCTTCACCTAACAGTGGGTGTGATCCCAGGGACAGCAGGACTCACCAGAGCCAATGCTCTGATGGTCAGGCTGCAGTGTTTGACCCTAGGCAGTGGTGCCAGGATGACACAAAGGTGGTTCCCCTGAGTCTTCTCAGCACGGTGGGTTGGTTGTGCCCCAAGAGCATGTCCCTCTCCCAGAACAAGCCACATGTATTCTTGTCCTCGCTGATGTGAAACAACAGCTCCTCCTCCAGATGTGCTTTGCTCTGCTGATGGCTCAAGTCAGCTGTGCTGAATCCTGTCCAAAGTCTCCAGGCGTCCTTCTGCTGGAGAGGCTACTCACTGCCCTGCCTCCCACTGCCTCTGGAGTACCACATGTGGCCAAACATCCACTGATCTCACATCTGACAAGTTTGCTCATTAGAGTTTCTTGTCAGTCTCCAGCAGGAGCTTATGGATGCAATATAGAAAAAGCCAGAGGACATGGCAGGTGTCACTTTGTGCTCATTTGTGTGCTGCTTTCAGCATGTTAGTGTAAATAAGCATAGTAGCAATCTTGGAAATTATTGGTTGAGATTTTTTTTGCACATCATTCTCCAGTAAAGCAAATACAGCAACGGATTGAACAGGTCTACGTCCTTTCATCTTCATGCATAAATTTAAAACAGCTAGACCTTTTTATTTATTTTCAACAGAGTTGCTGGAAACATCTAAATGTTATCAGTACCCATGTTGAAGCATATTTTTATAGCACGTTTCTAGACCTTTTAACTTCAACAAAGCATTGAACAGCTCACGGATGGCGCCATCTCAATTATCTGTCCTCTGTGCATTCCTCTCAGCTCTCAGACACAAGCCCCGTGCTAACCATACATCATTATTAGACTGACTTCATAGCACTAATTGACACAGAATGAAATTCAGAGCAGGAAACAGAGAGACTTTAGCATTCAGTATGAACAGACTGCAAATTAGTGCTACTGCTGTAAAGATTAACTGAGATTGAAAGCTGTTTATTACTGCCATGTAAGCTGAATGTTTCCCTTTTTCGGGAAATGTCGCGAGGTGCCGCTGCCAGCCAGCCGGCGCTGGGGCGAGAGGCAGCGGTGCCACGACCTTCCAGAAGCATCTCCTTGTGGAAGGCGCTCGGTGGCACGGGCACACGCACCCAGTCACTCACACACGCACTCCAGACAGCTGCCAAATAACCCCAGACAACAAAGAAGCGGGAAGGGTCTTCCCAGGGAGTTCCGAGGAGCTTTATTCAGCCACGCATGCTTGAAGGGGCCCAGGGACAAACATGGGACAGGGGAGGAGCCAGGTTTTGGTAGAGGAATGAGGGAGAGCGGGGCAGAGCACCAGGGCCCAATGGGCTGAGGGTTTGGGCAGTATGGAGGCGGGGCCAAGGGTAACAGCCAATAGGGTAGCAGGGGTGGGGCACCATGGCAAAACAGGGCCAATGGGTGAGCGGGGATGGGAGAACATTCCAGAGGACAAGGTGTGGAGGGAAAAAGGGGTGGAGAGGCCAACGAGGGGGTGGGACTCGGGTGGATTTACATAAACAGGAAGGTATCTTGGGAGAGGATCTACTTTGTCACACTAAGATGTGACTCAGGGTCTGTCCCTCCAGGGGACCGTGGTGGACCCTTGTTGAGTAGGCGTACCAGCATCTGAGGAGTAGAGGGGATGGGAAGGCAAGGAGAACACCTGACCCTGAGGAAATCCCGCAACAGATTGCATATTAACGTCAGCCTTAATCAGTAGTGGTCATCTGAACTCCCCAGGCAGCTGTGAAACTCCTGAATTGGGAGGTCTTCAAAACATCCCAAATCTTGCATGGAAAGGAACAAGTAAATTACAGCTTAGTGAGCTGCAAATCTGGGACATCTGGAGCCAAACCAGGGTAGAACTGAATGCCCAAGTGTACATGGGCACAAAGTTTATTTCTATTTCTTACCTTTAAGTTACAGATTTGTGTGACTGAAAGAAAATGTTATGGAGCGAGTCTTTCAGAAATTTGTCTGAAGACCTCCTCCATTTTTTGGCAGTTTTATGTTAAGGGTTTACTGTAAACACCAGAAGTATCTATAGCTGAGTCCATAGAAAATGCTAATTTTGGTTCAGGATGAACAGACACTGAATGTTTGCTGCTGAAAGCAGACCACAGCAGAATCATTACCTGCATTATGCAGATTTTCTCATATGATAACATGGCAATCTTTTCCATGATTATAATATTAAAATTCTTAAAACTATTTTTTTACCTTCAGTAGCAGTCTATAGCAATCCAAAAACATCAATTAAAGGGTTAGCAATACATATAAGAGCCAATAAAACAGTTAGTACTTACAAACAAGCTCATTAAAATAAGCTCATATATATAAAATATCTTTTTCTTCACAGTTACTGTAGTGGCAGCTCATCCAAACCAAATACACAGCCCATATTTCAGCTGTAAGGTGAATTTCCATATGGCACGAGGTGCCATTTCTGATGGCATGCACACAAAGCCAGTAAAACCCAATAGCAGAGTGCTTGTGAGAATGCATGGGGATGCCAGAGATGGTCCGTCGACCCTTTGGTGCTTACAGGAGTGTTCAGACAGAGTGAGTGGACAGTTCCCTAATGACAATGTGCTGCACAAGCTTGTGCAAGCAGGGAAGTGCTGTGGAAACGGTTCATCAATTTCACTATAAATGAGCCATAGAATAGAAGACACGCTACTGATTAGAATAATTGGACTATGAGAAAGACTCATACAAAAAACCCTTTTTCATCTTATATGAAAAAGGCATGTGCTTCATAAGGCCTGTGTAAATGCTGCTATGGACCTTGAAATTTTTCCTTCTTCTGGCTCCTTGCTCATCCATGAGCTCTTGTGATGTAGCAGGAGCCCTTCAGAGATTTAACGCCACTTTGTGAAAGGAACTGCTTTTCCCATCTGCAAGTTACAGTGCCATGGGGAGTAGTCCTGATGTGGTGAGGAGTCCTACTCTCTTATCCTTTCTGCAGAAAGTGGGACCAAAAAGCCAGAGTACAGTCTGAGGCCCTCTCACATTAAATTCCTGATTCTGTCATTGTCCTTAGCAGCAAGTTTTTTAAGGTATTGGACTCAACATGAAAGTGGCCAGATAATCTGTAGCTTAATAATAAGTCTTGTTTATAATTTTAAGTGGAAGGTTAATTCTGTGTTACCTGCAGGAAATACAAATGCATTGCTGCTCCCAGCCCTTTGGCAGGTGTTATGTCCAAGAATGAACTTAGGATAGGTACTTCCAGCTCAGAAATTCATACCTAATACTGTCTAACCTCTTCTTCAATCAGCTAAAAGAAGGAAAATAGTGTATGTTTCACTTAGTTTTTTTAATTTTTGTTTTTCTTGAAATGCATGCCAGTGCACAAATTAAGTAATTCCTATCTCAGTTTTAAGAATAATTTATAGGGAGATCCTCCTGAGTTAAATCATCTTCTGTGAAAGATTGCAATAGAAATGTCTGTCTTCACTGTGATCAGACAGCTTGACTCTGAACAGCTGCATTTCATCAAAGATGACTCCATGCTATGACTTGCTAACAGCAGCCTGTGTCGCGTCCTCTATCTGTACTATTAGCTTATCAGGAGATGGGAAAATAATATAAATATTCAGTGATGAATTTAGCACTGACATATTGCAAAACACAGATGCTGATTTTCAAAACTGTGAAATGAATGGTTCACAGGGTCTGATATTATCCCCAACATTCATGTTTTGGTTTATTTCTGAATGAAAATATCTTTTTTCATTTTCAGCATCTCCCTGGTGTGGAAAACTCTGACCATATCCATCTTGAGCAAAAGGGGATATGGGAGAGCCTTGTCCTAACAGGAGTGTCATGATATCATGATCCTAATCTCATTCAGCTGGATACCTTTCCAGAAGCCTGATCCTGGCTGATCTCCATCCATGGAGAAGCTGTAAGGTATGGACAGGTGTGAATGAGGCAGGGTTGCTCATCAGACCAGCTGCCTCTATGTGGAATAGTCAGAGAAGGGTTTTGCGAAGCAAAGGGTTCAGTAATATCTAACAACCACATTTTGGTAGCCAAATGAAGCAATAGAATTAAGTGGTGGAAAGGCTAAATTTTTAGAAGCTCAGAGTACTTAGAAAAGCGGTGTAGGTGGGAAAGATGAGGCACCTCACCTTCCTAGGGGCTTCGATGCGTGGCTTTAGAGCCAGGAAGCTGATGGTGGGGCTGGTGCTGGGGAAGGGACAGGGAGCTCAGGGGGCCTGGAAGATCAGCAGGACACACAACCCTACGGTGCAGGGAGGTCTGTGGAGCTGAAAACAGCAACGGAGCAAAGCTGGCTGTTGGGTGGCAAGCAAAGGCAGGGAAGGTCTCTGGCAGCAGCAACACGGAATCTGTGCCATGCCAGGGGCTTGTCCTTCTGCAGAGGGTGCCTCTCTGCTGTGCTGCAGAGCAGAGCTGTGCTGGGGCTGCTGCCCCAGCCCTGGAACGCTGTGGTGGCTCTGAACATTTTATACCAGTGTAATGATATTGAAAAAGGTACTGCTATTAAATGATTGTATCAAGGTATAAGAACAACCCCAGCACTAGCCTGTTTTCAATGTTTTGTAACAGTTCCCTTTATTATTTAATTTAATTCCTCCTGGAGGTGGATTTAGAGTTTCTTTCTCGGAATCCAGTGTTTGCCCTGTGCTCCTTGCTTCCTCCCGGTGCTGTGATTTACAATGTAGCTGCATGTACACTCATTACTAATGGCAGATTTGGTTTCATGCCATGTACAAATTCTTTTGTTAAGAGCCATGTAGTAACATATTCTGTCACTTTGCTTTTTGGGTCGTTAATGCATTTGCCTTCATTCCCCTTCCCAAAGAGCAGAGGGATGAGGATTATGCACTTAAACCAGAGTGTGTGCTTAAGGCCTGCGAGTAGGAGAGGAGTATGTGTAACAAATGATACACACTGAGGCTTCCCTGACTAAATAAAAGGATGAACCAAGCCCCATAAACTTCTCTCTGTAGTCACTAGGAATGACATGTCATCAAGGCCAAATAGTTTTCCCAACAAAAGCAATGCCATGCAGTTGATTCATACGTGTCAGCAGTAGGTAGCCTTTAACCTGTCATCCTTGGCATTAATTACAGCTCTCCAAGTTGTTTTCCACAGCTCACTGTAAAACACCCTCCAAAACAGGAGTTTGGCAGTTGATGAAGAGTTTAGGTGGCCAGTACTTGGTTGCATATTCTCCAGCATGGCTGTGGAGCAGGTGAAGAGCAGGATGTGATTGTCAGGCAGGGGTGCCTGAAGCTTTTGTCTCAGTTTAATTCCATGGCATGAGGATGCCATGGGGTTGCCAGAGGGTTTAGTGGCTTATGTAAATAATTTCATGCTTCAGCTGTGTTGCAGTTGCTTTTAAAAACCCATGCTATGGCCCAAAACCTGACTGTGACCCTCTAGCTGTGAACACAGTGCCCTGAGAGACACCACACACACTGGGCTCCTGCACTTCAGGCTCAGAAAAATATTGAACTACTTTGCACTTAAAAGAAAACTCATAATAAAAAATCCACCATAGTTTGGGTGCAGTTTTGCATTGAAGAGAGATTTTTAACACAGGGTGAAATCTATTGTCCTTCAGAAGCTGGTTTTGTTTACCTCAATCAGTGCTAAAATATTCATTAAAGACAGCAGAACTACTTTGTATTATGCAAAGAAACTTCATATTAAGTGTTGTCTGTATGTGTTCAGCATATGAATACATGATATTCTTAATGCTCAGACACTGCAAATAGTTGTTGTGGAAAAGGATCCCGACAACTTTCTAAAATACGTATTTGATTAAAAAAAACAACAACCTCAGAGATGTATCAGACCTCTGGATAATTTTTATATGAAAGGCTGGACAAAACTTCCTCCCAAAGTTATTCCAGAGGAATAAATTGATCTAAACAGAAAATGTGAGATGGAGAAAAACAACCAGCTGCTGTATCTTTTCCAATAGGTGTTGTCTCTTGTGCTTTTACAGGCACTCCTCTGTGTGTTTTGTGGATTATGGCCCTCCCTGCTGGGCTGGTTCTCCCCAAACATGCTCCCCAGGCAACACCTTAGCTGCAATCTTCCAATATGAAGGAATGTCAGGAATGTTGTTCTGGTGGCATTAGTCACATTTTTCACTGAAGCAATTTAAAAATGCATTGCAAAATGCACAGAATTGGTTTATAATCCTCAGCCTAAGAAGCTAGGGAATTCCAAATTAAAATTGGCTTTGGACATGTGTGTTGGTAAATGACAGATTGAGCTGATGCCCTCCCACCCTGTATTTGTGTCCCACAGGCAGTGTATTTCTTGGAGCCTTTGTAGGAAAATATGTCTGATCTGCAATACATCACATTATTAGGGTGGTTTTTTCCACCAGATTGTCATAATATTTTAGGAAGTTTGTGTTGATTTTGCTGTCAGGAAATGAAAGTGAGATTCACGAATAAGTACAAACTAATTGGGCATAGAGATAAATCTGGTTTCTCTAACAACAGCAGTGTTAACTCTGGAGTAACTGAGGGTAGCTGACTCCTCAGAGTCAGCTTTGGTTATTGCACAGAAGAGCAGAGCAGCACTTGTGCCACTTATAACAGTACCTAATAATTTCTGAAAGAGGAGTAAAAAGAGATGACCTGATAGCCACTTAATAGGACAATTTTTAGTCAAAATATTGTTTTTCCCTTGGAACTATCCCATTCAAGTTCCCTAATTTGATTCTTTTTACTATTCTAATAGATAGTTATTAATACCATTATTGAGATGAAATTGTGGTGAAAATTTTCTAACCGTTTTTATTCATCATGTGTCCCGAGCATATTCTTCTGCCTTTTGTCCTAATCTTTAATGGAGCTACTGCAAGTGAGCACTTTGGTATTCCCTCAATTGCTATAACTCAACATGATGGCTTTCAAGAATGGAAAGCCCTTAAGTATGATGGAGTTAAACAAATTCCAGAGGAAATAATGTGAAAAATGTTATTTGGAGCAGATGCAGATCTTAGTTTTGGTTTTACCTGTCCATTGCTGCATTAAAAAACATTCCTTTTATAGTCCAAATCAACAAAATATAAAACTCCTAAGGGGAAACTTCCTTGCCTGAGGAATGAATCCTTTACATGTATCTTATTAAACAGAATATAATTTTATGGGTCTTTTATGTGAGGACTTTTAAATATACCTGGTGGCATTTGGTTTTCATTGCTACTGATGTTAGCCAGAATGAGCAAGCAGGGAGGCTGAGGTGGAGGTAAATTGGGATCAGCACAAGCCTGGCTGGTGCTTTTTGCACACTGGCGTGTGTGCCATGGGTGTTATGGAGACAGCAGTGTAGGCTGCTCGCTGCAGGTCTGCACCTGCAGTTTATTCCTGGTTATGGCAAAACTCAGGGGACACAGGTGTTGTCTGTGATTTCAGGTGTGGTCTCTGTATGGGTGTGATCACCTTCTCCCATTCTCAGGGTATCCGGCAGCCTGTGGGGCACACGGGGTTTCTTTTGGCTCTTCAGATGAACAGACAGAATGTTAGGAGCTCATTGATGGGTCTGGAGGGGCCTTTCTTCATCATTTCTTTCTCCATCTGCAAACTCTTGGTGGCTGTGCTCAGCTCAGTGAGAGTTCAGCCTGGCCTGGCAGAGGGGACAGAGGATGTGCCTCTGGCAGAGGGGCACTGCTGGTGATCATGGTGCTGCTTGAGGAGGAGAATGCACCTGTGCCACATTGGAGGATCTGCTGCTCAACACACTACAGAAATGCAAAGACAAGGATGAATGGCCATGATTTATATTCTGCATTACTGTGTGCATGATGATTTTTGTGGAGAGAAGAGGGACCAAAACAGGTGGTATGTCCAACAAGAAAATCTGTGCTGACAGTTGGACTGAAGCCAGGTGCATCCTTTACTGCATCAGTGGCCAAAACCAGGAGCACAGGTGCTTAACTCTGAGGGATGCTGATCTGCTCCTCCAATGATTGCCTGCGTGATTGAAGAAAGGATGCAGATAAGCAGGCTCCCCGCTTGGTCCTTACCTGTGTCTACACTCACTGCTTCACTTATGAGGTAAGTATAAGAATATTTAATAAAACTCTACTTAAAAGGGAGAAAAAAAGAACAAATGCACAAAGGAAGATGGTAGAAGGAAACTATGTTCAGTCTCTCTAGGATTTCTGCTAGAATAATCAGGGAATTATTAATTGGTATATTGGGAGAGGTAATAAAATTTCAGCGACTAAAATTAAATCCTTATCTCTTTGGCAACATGATGCCTTCTAGAGGCTGACCTGGAACAGAGACTAGACAGAGCAAAAGGATAAAGTGGGGATTTATTAAAAGGCCTCAATGGGCACACCTGGGCAGCACAAGAGCCCAGATGGACTATACCTAAAATGCGCCTGAATGGTCACAAAATGAACCCCTGATCATGAGGTCCCACACTTTTATATGTTCTGGTCCATTAGCGTATTGGAGTTAATTGTCCAATTACAGCTTCAGGTTATGAAGCTCCATCCTCCTTGTTTTTTCTTCTCACTTCACCATTGTTCTTGTTCTTGGGCCTGGACGTTGTCCTTGATCTCAGGCTAGAGAAGGAAGCTTCTACTTCCTTATGTTCTTATCTACTCTGTGAAGAGAGCTTAGTAGCACTTAATATGAAACCTAAAACTACCCACTAAAACAGCACAGAATCTAAAAAATATAAAAGCTAAAATTTAAGGCATCAAACAGAAACAGAAGACTACAGAGGATATATTCGGAAATATTGTCCATGTTATCCAAGTTCATATGGCCTCTCAGAGCAGGAGCACTTGCCAGCTCCAGTACCTAAATTTCCAGCAGCTATTTTGTTTTTGATAAATCTGAATGCTTTTCTTCTGTAGATGAAGGGTTACAGGAGGCTTTGCTGACTCCATAGGGCTGAGAGGGTCCTGGAAAAGCAGAAGGAGCCCTCAGGGAGGGTGGAGAAGGGGCTATTTCTCACCACAGCAATATAAAATTTTAAGATCTGATGGAGTATTTCAAGGTGTCAGTCCATTCCCTAGTGCATAACGGTGGATAATTGTATTTACAGTTATATGTAACCAGATTTGCACAATCCCATCAGAGATTAAGAGACTGATGTGGTGTGACTGCCACATGTAGAGAGGTGGGAGGTGCTGTGGGGAAGCTGCAGGGGCTGCTTGAGCTTTGTAAGTGTGAAGAGACAGCTGATGGTATCCCTGAGTGGTGACAAAAGCAAGGGGACCCTAAGCACAGTTTTTCTAAATAAAGTGCACGTGGTATGTGCAAGAGAAGCCCAAATATATAAATCTTTCTTTAGCTCTGATAGGGGAATGTCTAAGGATAGGTTTTGTTTGCTCTCTTGATATTTTATGATTCACACGTTAATTCCAAGCTTTGCCAAAAGCTCTAACAAATTTTGCTTTTATTACAAATTTCCCTTTTTAGTTCTTCTCTCGTGCATTCACAAAGCCAGAGGTTTATAGACGTAGCCTTAAGCAGTTTCTGCAGCCTCCCTGCGTGTCTGCCACGCAAAGTGAGCACAGGTACTGCAGGTACAGCCTTTCCCTCTGGTGTAAGGCTGCTGGCAGTGCTCCAGCCCAGCCCTGAGAGGCAGTTCCATCCCTCTGGCTGTTTCTTTCCTGTGCAGCTGCTCAGGTTCACTTCATCCTCCATCCCTACCACAGCCCATCTGTCCCAGACCCCTTGGTGTGCATTGCACAGGTGCATCCCCCTTGTGTTTTCTTGCTGTCACTGGAGGTACCTTTCAGTACATAGCAATGAATCTGGACCTTCAGTTGAGTTTTGTGTCTTGACACCTTTGAATTTGATTTTGCAGTTGAGATAGTGTGTAGGAGATACTGAGCTTGGCCAGATATTTGACCCAAATTACCAAAACTCAGCATCAGGCAGCCCCTGGCTACGTGTTTATGAACTGGGGGGCTGGGGCAGCTTGCAGCATCAATAAGTTGGTGGAGCTGCACTTCCCTGAGGTGTGTGGAGCTCCCCACCAGATGAATGTCCATCAGCCTGGCTCAGGCAAAGCTGCTTTTCCTCTATTGCTCCTAAAAGGAGTCTGAAGCAAGCAGCTCAGCCATACAACACTAGGGGAAATGACACTAAATCCTACCCCAAGCAATTTTGGTCTTGCCAAGTACTCTGCTTTCTGTGAAAATGAGTATTTCCTGGGCTAGAGAACAGAGGTGAGGTGCCATTCTGGAGAGGGTTTCTTGCACCTTTTTTTCCTGCATATTTTTAACTGAGTATTTTATATAAAATCCAAAGAGCTGGTACCAGTGCTTTTCACCAAGGAGAGATCTTTCCTGATATTAGTGTTCCATGGAGCTATTGAAACATGCCCTGTGCATTGCCCTATAAGTTCTCCTTGCTTAAGACGAGGGATTTTCCCACAGGGAATTTTCCCAGCTAGCATGTACATGCTCCTGTATGATGTGCAGTGTGTTGTGCTTTGATCTGGTTGTTTGCAACCTTCTATCCTGGAGGAAACTGCACTTCTGTGGTGGTAGAGTTATACAAAAATAATATGCTTTAGATATCTTCAGCCAGAAAGACATGAGAGACCATGCCATGAATATTACTAAGACACCAGCTTGGAACCTGCAGTAGCTCTTGCTTCAGACAGTTATTCAGCTGTAGGTTTTTCTGTGGCAGCAGTGATGGATGCTGCAAGGGGGAAAAAAGCATTCAAACTTCATGTCCAGTTACTTGAATGGGAAGGGTAAAGAGTACTTTTAAATATTCCTGGAATTCTGAGAGAGGAGACAGGTTTGAAGGACTGTGGATACATCTATCCTTTCATAGAAAACTGAGGTGTAAATCAGTTGGATGAGAGCCTGTTGAAGTTTTCCCCACTGGCTCCCCCTTGCCTTGAAAGGATTCTCAGTGAGTCTTGCTCCTCTCTTTCTGCTCTGTGGTCTATTGAACTCTTTTCTCTGTAAATTGAAAATGGGACATCTGTAATGTGGAGACATTCTGGCAGGCAGAGTGTCGGCAAATCTGTGTATGGTGCTCTGTAATGATGTTTTCTAGTGGCTGCAGCTTTTGTCAAATGAGCATGGACATCCATCCATGGTAATATTCCATAAATACACAATACAGCCAAATCACTGGGCAGTGCAACACATGGGCTGAAGAGGATTTAGCCTAGAGTTGAGCATTCAATTTATGATAGCTCTGTCCCAGGCCATCCTTACTTTGCTTTTATGAGCCTCAGAATGACTGGGAGAAAGTGTTTGCTTCCAGTGGCCCTTCCATTGTTCGGTGGTGCTTTGGCTTCTGGTTTTGTGCAAACGTTGCTGTGTTGGTTGTCATCATTCTCGTATCCTTGGCACCCCATTTTGTTCTCATTATACAAGATGTTCATGATGTGCTGTGCAGTCTGGATGAGTTCTCCTCAGGTCTCTTATTGCCATATGTCTAATGGCAGATAAGCAGTGTGCAGCTTGTTATCTCAACAGAGAGGCAGAGCCTGACTGCGGCTGCTGGAGGCAGGATAATGGGTATTGGCTGAGTCTAAAGCATCACTGCAAGTTTTTGGTTTGCTTAATACACTTTCCTACAACTGAGCTGCTGGATGAGTGTAGGTGTAGAAGAAGGGATTACAGGTGACCTTGCCCATGATAAGTCACAAAGAAGAGGAACAGCCTTACCCTTAATGGGTCACAGCTGTGACTAATGAAGGTAAATGTGATAAAAGGGGTGGACTGGCTAGTCAAAAAAAACCAACAACAACAACCTTGAGGAAGAGGACCTTGAGGAGGTAGAAGAGCCCTGAGGAAGAAGGAACGATCCAGAGAGACGCAAAGAATGAATGAAACAAGGAAGAAAGTTGCTGCTGTAGAAGATCTGCTGTGAGGTCAGTCTGGGTCTGATGGAGTTGGAGCCTGCAGTCACAGCTGAGCTAGGTGAAAGCCTGTGGTCAGAGTCTGCAAGCTGATATTTGCAGTCATAGTCCAGCAGGAATAACCAGCAGTCAGTCTGCAGTTGGACCCTACAGTGGGAGCTTGCTGTAGTCAGAATCAGGATGGCCAAGCTGTAAAGGAGAACAAACTGGGACCCTTTTCACATTGTTAACTGAGAGTCTGTGTCTTGGCTCATTTCTACTCCTAATGAGAGGCCTTCTGTTACAGATGAGGGGAGCCAGGTTGGTTTTTGTGGTGATGGTTTGAGCAGTAGGATCAGCAGGAGGTACTTCTGAGCAGCTCTGAATTCTGGCTTCACTTTTTAACTGCTGTTGTACCCTGGAACTGGCACTAACTCTATTACTGTTGTAAACAGATTGATAGAATAACACTGGAATACTCAAGAATGCAGGGTAGGAACTGTGCTCACACCCTGTAGGTCTCTCCAGCTATCATCAGTTCACCAAGGGAACGTGGTAATCTCCTAGAAGAGTACATTTTTTCTCTCAGCTAAACTCACATTTAATCTGATCTTTTTGTGGCACACTATTACAGAATGCTGAAGTTTTCTTGTGTAGATTTGATTTGTTATTTTCACCATCTGACTGCTCTAATCTGTCAGATTTATGATCTAATTATTTTACTTTACTGTTAGATCCAAAATTAATCACCATTGCAGTGGTGCTGGCTCATTAGCAATATTCATTGAGGTCATCCCACACACATAAGCATATCATCAACCTAAGGACATGCATTTTCTTTTCACTTTATTGTATTATTCACTTGTCCTTCCTGCCTGGTGACACTGTGTTACTCTGTAGCACCAAAAGGGCCCACTTCTCTGTCTCACTGCATATTCTCCATCATCATCAGTTCCCATGTGTGTTGCTGGAATGTTTGCTCCTGGTGGGCTGTGTGATCTGTTGCTGTGCTCACTTCTGTCCTGAGCCCTCTGCCCTGGCTGCTTGTGTGCAAACCACCATGCCTGATGTCTCTGCGGGAATTGGTTGATTTATTTTGCATGCAAAAGAGAGATATCTCACTGAATTCTCTTACTTTGGCAATAACTACGTATCAATATATCAATTGTCAGGACTCCTAAATAACATCTGGCTGAGTGTGCCATTTCTTTATTTGCTAATAAAGCCATTTTTCCTCCTCTCGTCTTGCAAAGCGCTATTGCTTAGAGCTAGTGTTTTCTTTATGTTGTGGCTCCGAGTGTCATCTCAAAACAAACCTCTAAGTCCTATTTGTGATGGGATTGTCTGTCAGAGATGGTGTTTATTAAATACTGCTTCCACTCTCCACAAAATGTTAACCTCCAGTACCTTAAAGTGCTGTGTGTCTCAGACACTTCAAGAGCCTTGTGGCTGCACACCATGGCTGAGACAGCTACAA
The DNA here is from genome assembly GCA_013390105.1 of Tichodroma muraria. NCBI lineage: Eukaryota > Metazoa > Chordata > Aves > Passeriformes > Sittidae > Tichodroma > Tichodroma muraria. The sequence continues at coordinate 55,978 of WAAG01093022.1, forward strand.
ACTCATGTGCTGTACTCTAGATATTACCTTAAGGTTTGAAAAATGTCTGTCTTGGGGAGGTTTTGACACCTCTGCCCTGTGTTAGATTGAGTGAGGAAGAGCTTTAGTGAAGTATTGCCATCCTGGTTGTTTTAATTGTGTTGGGGTTCCCGAAGTCCCCCACTCTCCACAAGTGTGCAGAAAGACAAGCTTGAATGCCCTGGAAGTGACGCCACTCTCCTCACCTAATTCATACTGGGAAACAGAAAGCCAAAGATTTCCTCAGGTTAATTCTTGCCTGCATTAGGTCACCTGCTGCAGAGAACAGGAGCCAAGTGCAGTCTGGGCTGCCCATCCTTGAGTGTGTGAGATCTGTAAACAAGACTTTTTCCCATCATAATCAGATATTTATTTGCTATATAGCAACCAGGAGTTGGGAAATGCCCCTCACCCATGGCCAGCCAGGTGTTTCTATCACTTGGCTGGGGGCTTGGGGAAGGGCTACAGGACAGGCAACTGAGTCCTGCATAGGAAACAGGAATGGGTTCCTAAGATTTAGACTGTAATATCACCAATGTTTTAAGAGTTCAGCCCATCTGTCAGATAGAAGTCAAAAGAAATGGATTAAAATTCCCTAAAATATACTTGACCTTGTCACAACATTTTCATCTCCTTGACCTTTATTTCATCAGTGTCTTTTGTGTTTCAAGTCACAGCCAGATTTTGAAGCCTGAGAATTTCCCAGAGACGGATTTTGTTCGTTTCCATCGTTTGGAACGAACATGAGGGCACACATGGTGGCTTGTGGTGGCCTCCTGGGGAGAGAGGTCTGGACCCTATGAGTGCCTGTCAGCAAATGTTGCTGAGCAGTGTCCTGGGACTCGGCTTTCCTGAATTGGGCAATCAGTAAGGCAGGACTGAGGCACCAGCTGGGCTTCCCTGGGGTCACAGCAGCTCCCAGAAAGGACTGCTGGGTGTGAGCAAATGTATTCTAACAGTGGCACAGCAGTAGGAAGGGTGAGATGCAGACACTGAGAGTAAAAATGTGCCAACCAGAACAGGAATGTATTTTCTACCCTGCAAGGAGTGAGAAGTCCTTGAGTAGTGTAGGGGCTGTGCAGTCAAGCACAGCCCTCCCAGTGGAGCTTGAAGGTGGTGGTACAGTTAGTAGATACAAAGGAAAGGACAGTGGGAAGTATTTTGGTCATGATGCTAATCAGAATTGTCCTCTCGTACCAGATCTACCCAGTAGTTGGGGTACTCTTGGGGGTTGAGTTTCTTTCTTATAGAATTTTTCCCAGAAGTTGCTAGGAAACTAATTACTGGATCCTTACGAGTACTGATAGGTACTTAAAAAAGACAAAAGAAGTGGCTGAAGTCAGGGGAGATTGTGGCTCCAGGGCTGCACTTTTCTCTCGGGGAGTTTGTCCCTCGGAGGGAACAGCCAGGCTGTCGTTTCTCACCGCGGGAGATTTCAGCGGCACCGCTGGAGCTCAATCCGAGGGGCCCAGCACCGTCTGTCCGCTCGCGCGTTCCCGGGAATCCTGTCCCGCTCGCTCCTGCCCCGCTGGAGCCGCTCCTTCGCTCCCGCTCTGCTTTCCCCAGGCCGGGTCCCGCAGCCCCTGCCCTGCCGGGACCTTCCCCAGCTCCGGCCACGGCCGCCGAGCCGCGGCACATCCCGGCCCGCAGCCCGGGACTCCGCTCGCTCCCGCCCCCGTCACGGCAAAATGCGCCGGAGGGGAAAGAGCCGGCGGCGGAAAAAACGGTAACGGAGTCCCTGTTCGTTGTTAATGCCAGTTATTATTGTTCTGTTTGCCTTGTTACTCACGCTAGAACTGTTATTCCTATCCTCATATCTTTGCCTGAAAGCCCCTTAATTTCAAAATTATAACAATTCCAAAACTGTCTTCCAAACTAGGACAGGTGCTTTGACCTCCTTTGCCATAGCTTCTTTGGCTTGTGCATTTTGGAAATGTCAAAATTAAATTTCCCAATGGCTGAAAAATTAAATTTCCCAATGACCCCTGAAACAATGAAGAGGTCAGTCTCCCTCACAACTAAAGATTCTAAGGGGAGCAGAAGCAGTTTAAGACTTTACAAAACTCCTAAACCCTCCATTTAGAAGAGTTTGAATTGATGTACTTTGCTATCCAAGAAGTTTCGTGCTACAGGCACTGCATAACACTGTCGGCATCTATTGCTTGTGCAAGAAGAATGCACCTTGAACAAGGACTTTGAAAGTATCAGTCTGTCCAGGAGCCAGGCAGTTAGGAGCTGGAGCCAGATATCATAAAGATATTAACATTTCATTTAATTGCAAACTGCTGTCTCTTTCAATGGCCAGCTCAGGAATATGTCCAGGATTTCCACTTCCACTGAAGTCTAAGACTGGATTTATATTTAAAATTACAATTCCAGTGTGCACTGATGAGCTAAAAGAGGTCTAAAGGGAAAATAGATGAAAGTAGAAATTCTTGATGTTAGGGATATCGAGGTAACATGAAGTTACTCTAAGATTTTTGTGTCCCTTTAAGGGGAAACAGATATATAAGTAATAAACAGAGAAAAAAAATTCTTGAGCCTTTAAAACATGCAGACTAAAGCACCCAGATTCCCAATATGCCTCAGTGCGTGTCTGTAATCAGTCTGTAAGCAGTTCACTGCAGTTGTCCTTCAAAGTTCCCAGGCTGGGATTGCAAACAATTTGGGAACAAATTATTTAGAGAGAGTAAAGAAAGGCTATGGCATCCAAAAGTGTGATAAATCCTTTGGAGCCTGATCTGGGTGGAGGAAATACTTGGGAATGTCTCCAGGTCAAAACAAATCTAACAGGATTTTGATTTATTAAGACCCAAACCCTGCTGGCCCTACTGCCAATTCATTAATTGTAGCTACCTAGTGCCATTGCACTGCTCTCCTCTGGGAGTATGCCTGTTGTGAGGCTCATAGGATTGGGATTACAGCTGTCCTGGGGAATGAAGGGATAATGACACTCATTTGTATGCACTTTAATTGTACAGTTGTTGGATCTCAGAATGAGAAGAACGGCAAAACCACTGTTTAACTAGAATTAGTTTCTTTATATGAAAGGGAGAGAGACTTCACTTGATTAATTTAAGTCTGCTTCCTGCCTTTCATTAGCAAATAAAAGCTTCTTTGTGTGCTGGGGTGGGGGATATCGAGGTAGGGGGAGGGAGATCAAAGGCTGCTCTTTTCTGCCGGGTGCTTCTCCCGATCAAGCCCGCAGGAAGCGGCCAGGACACTGCAAGTGCTGCGAGGGGACTCAGACACAGATTGGGGCTGGCAGGTTTGTGCTCCAGGCTCCATGAGAAGTCTTAGTCAGAAACTATTTTTGTTTAAAGCATTTCTCACCCTCTGCATTATTCAAGACTTGAGGCCTTTTAGAGAGTCCCTCCGGCTTGCCCGCTGCACACAAAGGCCCATCTGTGCCCTGGCTGCCGGCCACTGCGGATGGCGAGGGGAGCTTCCGTCCTTCCCAACCCACGGAGCAAACCCAGAGAGCGGAAAGAGACCTTGGCACTGACGAGTCCTGACGCTGGGGACACCGCAGATTTGCCCCGGAGTTTTACCACTGCCTTATGGGGTTGCAGTTGTCTGCAGGAGTCTCAATAACTTTGTGTTTTAGATGAAGCTGGATCCAAATTTACGCTAAAGCTACACCTGGCAAAGCAATGTGAAGTTAGACCAAGGCAGTGGTTTTTTTATTTCTTTTTCTTCTTTTTGGCCAGGAAAAGGTTACCTGCAAGAAGCATCATGCTTTCCCTAGAAAAGGCACTTTTCTTGGGGTGCTTTGTTAGTGTTAGAAGAATGAAGTGTCTGTTACATTATGCAGACTGAGTGGTTTATATAGAGACATGAATCTCCATTTATTGTCCCAGAAGGATGTTCAAGACTGTTTTCTAACTGGTAATTAAGGAAAGCAAGAACTTCTCTGAGACGTGCTTTTGAAGAGGGGAGGCCCTATGTCCCATGGATGGTGCAGAACACAAATGAGAGTTGCACCAGAGCCAGTTACCAGACTGGAATATTGCTGTTCTTGACAGTGTCCTTAGGACAAAAAGCCTTGGGTTAGGCCGACAGCATGAAGATGTTGGTTTTAATGATGGTGTTTCTTTAATTTTGTGATGGATGTAAAGATCACATGAAACATGCACTGAAGGAAATGAAGAGCGCTCTTAGCCTTCCCCTCCTTTAAATCCCAAGTTTCCATCCCCGGATGCCGTGGGCAGAAAGGGAGACTGAAGCAGGGAAATGCTGAGCAGCTCTTGAAAGCCACAAGGCCCTTACTGAAGATTGTTTCTGAACATTGCTGCTCTCTGGCAAAGCACGTTCTCACACTGCCCTTTGGTGTCTGGGATTGCTTTGCTCGGTCCTTAGCCCTGAATATCTGGGATCTGAAACTCTCTGTGGGGTGAAGAGGATCAGAAACAACACTGTGGAGTAGTGTTAAAAGAGATGCTTTTAAAAGCACACAAAAGGGAACAGGAATCTTGCGCTGCATCATTTCCTACAGAAAGGAAAGTTGGGCACTGAACCCTCTTGACTTCACTGTGAGTCACAGGCTCCCAGCCACACTCTGGTCCGGAGAAGGGGAGTGCTGGCCTCACAGTAGTGACTCCCAGTTCAAGATGATCAACTGCTTCTTGAAAGTCTTCTGGAGATGAGTCACAGCTCTCCCTTTGCTCTGCAGCCTTTGAGCAAAGCCATCTGATGTGGCAAGAGAGAGAGAGAGAGTGAAGGGATTGGCCACAGAGCATCAGGCTTTTACTGTGGATGAAAACTGCCAGTCTCTTGAGCTGTCAGCATGACAAATGCTGTTTCCCATTATTTTGGAGAATAGAAAAATTTTTTTGAATGGAAACAAATCTAATACGATTTTACAATTTCAAATTGTGACAGTAGCCAATATTTTTATTTTTAACGAGCTGTTAACCTTCCATCAGAACACAAATGAAGTGGTTCCTAGAGATGGCGGAGATGTCTTTGCAGCCTGCTGTGCTCTGAAGGACTTTCCATGACTTGTGGCTGCAGGGTAGGTGCCTCTTGGGCCAGTGCCTCGGGTGGGGTAACTCAGTGGCTGCTGTTCTAGAGGGAGGCTGGTCACCAGCAGATCAGGGGAGATGTTATGGGCACAGGGGCTGCTCTGAGCTGCTGCTGAGTCTTCCTTTGGTATCAGCAAGGGTGCCACTGCGTGTAGCTTGTCAGACATAGGGGGCATTAGAAACCTTACTTAGATGGAGTAAAGGTGATCCTTCAAACACATTGGGCCATGAGTAAATTTTGAGTAAGTGCGTGGTGCTGTAAAGAAAAAAAAGATAGTGGTGAGAATGGGAGAGCAGAGTTTCTAAAGGCTCCAACACATCTGGAAGTCTGAAAAAGATTAAGCAGCATTTTCCTCTGTGTTTGTATGTGCTGAGATCTGCCACAGAGGAAGATGGCCCAGAGGGACAGAGGGAATGTTTCTTGGAGTGGTAGCCCTCATGCACTTCACGTGTTTGAATAACGCTTGAGTAAAACAGAACCTGATCTGGAGCAGAGGTTTTGGGAATGCCATCCTAACATGGCACATCTCAGCCAGGATGATTTTTACTGAAGGATGTGGAAGATGTGTGGAGCTGCATCAGAACCAATGAGTGACTGAGGTTGGAACATCCATCTGGAAATTTTGTCAGAACTAATGGAGTTTGTGATGAGTGACTGGATTAGGACTGGGATATGGAACAAACCAGCCTGAGATTATCTGTTGGAAGATCTTGAATTAACCTGTGGTGTGACACTCGGCTTCCCATGAAGCACAAGCTGCCGGTCTGACCTCTCCCACTGGGCAGGTGACCCGGCACACTGACAGGTGGATGTCAGCAAAGCTCGGGGACCCTGTGGAGAGGAGGTGGTGTGGAGCATTCCGCAGTGCTCAGAGCCACAGCCTGCAGAAACTGCTGCCCACTGGCTGCAACAGAAGCATTTCAAGCACCATCGTGGCGTTGTATGGGTGATGACAGCCCGAGCTGCACAGGATTATCCATCAGGTTAATGTTATCACTGCAGCAGAAGATGAATGGGCTGGGAACCTGAAAATGAAAGGGACAAGTACTGAGTTTAAGTTGAAAATTGATACACAATTCCATTATTATCAGAGACAAAAATTGTAGTACTGAAAAGGGATTCATATGGGGTGGAAGGTGAGCAGGTAAAACTCTTTGGTTTTTGGGGATCAGCTAAAGGAATGTGAGCCAAAGGAGTCAAGGGGAAATAACCGAAAAAGATTTTGCCGTGATACATCTGGGAAAAGTGCTTGTTATTGTGTTTGAGTATATTCAAGTCCTTGGTGTTTTTAAATCTGGGAGTTAGTTCACTGAAAGGTCAGCAACTGAGTTGGTGAGAGGGAATTTAAGAATGTCTCCAGGGAATGAGAAAATCTCAGCAGAACACCCCTAGAGCTGAGAAAGCCCTGCCGCCTGAAGCCATGTCTCAACAACCTTTCCCTTCTGCTGTGGCAGGAATGAAAAGATGAGCTGAATTTCTGCTGTTGGTGTCAGATACTGAAAGTTAAGTGTGTTCACATTGGCTTTTATTGGTTATAGCAGGGGAGAAAAATGGAATATTTAGCTAGTGCTGGAAGAGGTAAATTAAAAGTGAAAACTCTCTACTGCTGCTGGAAAACCTGAATTGCTGGCTTGAGAGGAAGCAAAGCAGAAAGGGCTGCTGTGGGCAGTGTTGCTTTATCTCCCTTGCACCAGACTGTGAGTTCAGAACTGCCATATCTGCAGCAAAGCACCAGGGTCACCGAGGCTCTCCTCCCAGAGGTGGATGCTTGGTGTGCCCCAGGGCTCTCTGGGGTACACACTTCACAGGATGGGATCTGGAAGGGCTTGCAGGGAGCTCTGAGGGTCAGGTCAGCAGAATTGGCTGTTCTTGCTCTGCAAAGGCCTCGAGACCTGGATGTGTGCAGTGCTTTTAAAAGCAAGGAGAGTCCCAGCCTCTTGCAGAGTGAGCATCATGTGCAGGGTGGGTGTTTGTTAGAGGAATGAATGGCAGTGTGTGCCTGGGTGCCCTTTCCCCTCTCACAGAGCTGTGTGTGTTCAGAAGGGACACAAGCAAGGGCTGCAGCATGTTGTACAGACTAGAGCAGATTGGATCAGAGAGCTGTGCAAGAGGGAACAGCAGCCCCAGAGACAGGGATGCTGCAGCACATGATGTTCTTGGTCTTTGTTTCCCTGCAGGAATGGGGACCAGAGTTCAGCTATTTATGTCCTTGCTGGTGTGTATTGGAAGGCAGTCACCATAAGGGCAGAGGGGTTCTCAGAGATTTAAAATCCCAGTAAAACGTTCTGCTCTTTCTGTCTTTGAAGGAAGCAGGGACAGAGGGAGCTCACATATGCAAATGAGGCTCGAATTTAGTGACAGGTGAATTAGCCAGGCTTGCTGTGGGCAGGAGCTACTCATGGTCTGTCACAAAATATGTATGATTTCCTCTCACACTGCTCCTCTGATTGCTTGGACAGAGTGTGAGAGGGAGGATTACATTTTCTTTCTCTTTTTTGGGGGCTTTAATTATTTAAATTTTTTAGCACAAGTGAATGGGAAGTACATTTATTTCCAGAAATGTATTTGCAGGAACTCCTAGGAGGCATTGCAAATACTCAGGCATTCAGGCACCCCTCACAAAGAATAAATGGGGAATTGGTAGGTGAGAACGGACTGTAGGTCTGAATAATCATCCTCCCAAATTCTCTCCAGGGAATGCTTTTAGAGTCTGAACATTGTGGGAGGAGAACTAGAATTTATTCGGTGAAGATTCACTTACAAAAATAAATAAAAATAAATAAGAAGGCTAAATTAGTAATGAATAGTTCAGCCAGCTCTAATGCTAAATAAACACACTGAATTGTAATGAAAATACTAAAGCCTGTTTGAACTGGAGCTAGAAATCCAAGGAGAAATAACTGTGTGGCACTTAAATTAGCACTCACCATAAAATATAAATATATGATATAAAATATAGATTTTTTTTTTTTACCTCATGAGTTTTTAAAGATTCATCTGTTCCTTTTGTTTGGAAGGCTTGAACTAGACACCGTTCAGTGCTTTAGGGTGACATAAATCACTGAAGACTTATAAAATCCCTTGATGTGTGCTCTTGGACAGTAACTATATTTGTATAGGCTCTCATGGGGGTGCATTTATACTGATAGGCATCTGTTTTAAATTCATACAGCTATCTCCATATAAAGCATTTTTATAGGATTTTCCACACTATGGGGGATTGTGCGACTTTAATTATACAACTCAGACTGTATTGGTAAAACTTATAGGCAAAGATAAGCCCTTTAGCAAGGCAGACTCCTGCACTTGAACTTAAAAGAAAATAATTTACTTCTTTTGAGTTCCCCCAAGAGCAGCTGAAAAATTCCATTGCTGCTGTGCCAGGTTGTGTTTGCAGCCAGCCCAGGCAGCATGTGCAGCGAGCACTGTGTGTGCTCCGAGCCCGTGTGCTTGAGGTGACTCCCCTCAGACTGGCTTGAAGCTGCTGAAGGGCCACCAAGCACTAATCAGCCTTTTGTGGCCACTTTAGGCCATTTATTAAGCTCTGCAGAGCTGCACTGGAGCTGCAAAGTGTAATGGGAGTCAAAGACTTTAAAGCAGCTTGAATAAAACCATGCTGTTGAGGCAGAGAAAAACAATGTGCAAATGGAGCTCTCAAAAACTGAGTATTTCCTTTGGTGAAAGGGCAGTTGCACTTTTATTGAGGACAAACCCCTCAGGTGATGGGATAAGTCTGGTTGCAGGACTGCAGGGGCAAGTCGTGGTTGATGGGCTGGGGGTGACCAGCAGTGTTGGTGTTACATCTCATTGGCTTTTTGACCAAAAGAAACCAAAAGGCCCTGTGGCACTGGAGCTCAAGGGGCAGCTGAAACTGATATCAGTATCCCAGTGGTGGAAAGAAATATCTCAATGTGCAGACTGGCAATTATGTGCCTTTGAGGGTGTGGCCAGTTTCTGGCAGTGATGGGAAAAAGAGCTCTCAGCAGTGACGATTCAGTAGTTCACTCGATAAAAATAGGATTATCTCCATCCCCAAGTTCAGCAAAGCAGCTTTTAGAGGCAGAATATATCTGCGCTCTCTGACTGCATTACACAACAAAAAGAATATAAGAACTCAGAAGAAACGAATAGGGTATGTAGTATCCCAATGTGAACTGAAAATGAAAAAACGAGAGAGAGCTTTTTGCTTTATTATAGTAACGTGGAACAGAGTGCAAGTATGGCTCTGCATGTGAAATAGAGTTAGGAGGATAATGAACCCAAACCTCCTATGATCCTACAATAGAGGCACCAACTGGAGGCAGGCAGGAGAGTTAATAAATTAAGGTGCAACTAAAATAGATTCATGGTCCTTTAACAATGTGTCAGGGCTCCTAGAGAAATGAATATAATGTATTTAAACCTAACATGCAAACAACTTTAAACAGGAAAGAATAAGGGAAGGAGAAAATGGGAGAAGATTTATTGCAGCAAGCAGCTGAGGTTAACTTGCTTTCACAGGAGAACATGAGAAGAAAATGGCACACGCATGCCTGAAGGTAGCTGTAGCACTTCCACCTTCCCTCAGTAGGAAGTAAAACACATTGAGGGAGTATCTGAATACCCTTAAGGTGAGTTATTCAAGTGCCTAGGAATGGCCAAATGGGATTTCTCATCTAGAATATTCCTAGAGCAGTCACTTTCTGCTGAAGCCAACAAGCTCATTCATGTCATGAGAACCAACCCTAGCCCTTCTACTCTATCAGCTCTGTGACTTGGCTGCCCAGCCAGCATTCACACGGGGTTGAGGTTTTTTTGTTTGGTTGGTTGTTTTTTGGTGGGCAGGTAGAATAAGCCTGAGCCATCGATTCATTTATTTTTGGCTGCCCCTGCATTGTTTTCAGCTTGTGAGAAGTCGCTGTGTCTCTTGGGTTTGCTGTCGGAGGACGATAATCATCAATCTGTCCCGGACAGGACAGATGCAGCCAGCAATTCTCTGGCTGCTGGGAATCCATCTCTGTCTGCAGACCCTGTCTAGGTACTTTCAGAGAAGTATATACAGCAGTGTAAATAGTTACTTTAAAGCTCTGCCCTACAGAGAAGTGGGGTGAATTCTCCTGTGCAGATGTTCAGGATGGTTTTAGGTTTGCCGTGGCAAGGGCTGGCTGGGTGCTGAGAATGCTGTGGGAGATGTTTGAGGACAGAAGACAAAACCCCTTTTTGCTGATTGAGCAGCCACAGGCTGAGCCCTCTCTGAGCACAAACCTTTGCCTTGCAGAGTTCCACCACAGCTGGGCACAAACTTGTCACTGCTGTGCTGAAGGAAGAAGTCACTCTGCCTTTTCCTTCTCCTCCCAAGAGCTGTTGCACATGGATACCTCTGTGGTGCCTCAGCCCCACCTTCAGAGCCTCTGCCCCTGCTAGGGGACCCTGAGCAAGGCATTGAGGCCACACTGCTGCAGGGGTAATCCTCACACCTCCCCTGGGGTGTTTTGCAATTAAATGTTCTTCATTCTGTCTTCATTCTCTGCTCTGTGAAATAGGAACTGGGGGAGCTCTAGCATCTGCACACAGGGCCCTTACTCCTGCAGTTTTCTTCCTCCATTTCCCCTCCATGCAGGGCTGTACCAGCTCTGATGCTGTTCATGGTGAGGAAAAAAGGGAATAATTCTATTTCTTCCAGTGATATTTCTTTCTCTGCTCCTCTGAAAGCATGTATGCGCCTAAACGTGCTCTCTAAGAGCTGCATTTTAAATTATATATAAGTGAATACATAAAAAGCAAACCTATCCTTTTTTTTTTTTAATTTTATGGGATTAAAATAGAGATGTTAATTTCAACATTTAATGGTTTTACTGTGGTGAAATTCACAACCCTTCCACGTTCATTTTTTGTGACTTGTTTAGCACTTACTGTCAGTGCTGTTCACTGAAACAGCACGTTATAAGAGAGCAGGCTTCTAGATGACATGGATGATTTATAAATACTTTATACAGTCAGAATGTATTTATGCAGGACAACAATTTGTTTGGTTATTTCCAGAGGCTGAGCCACTAACAGCCACATTAGAGAGACAAAAAGGACTGAACTTGTGCTCAAGAAGGGCTGCTTTGGGCAGTTACCCTAATGAATCTACTATTGCTAGATAAAAAAAAAGATAAAAAATTTGAGCTTCAGGCTTTGTCTACTTCAAAGATACTTTAGAAAAATGAAAAATACCTTAGAAAAATGAAATACGAGGTCTTACATCTTCTAAACTTGATGTAAAACTTCACTGATGTCAGCAGAGCAGGTATGAGGCTTGGGAAGAGTTACAGTGTGAGAAATATTCTTGTTCTTTGCTTTATTAATCAAGTGTTTGATTTAAATTTATAAGTGTACTTTATAAATCCCTGGTTTAAATCTCTTATTTGAGGAAATAAGTTATGTCATAGAGCAGAGTCTAAAAACAAACGTAGAAGAGAAACAGATGTAGACAAATGTAAGCCTGATCCTGCTGCGAGATCTCAGCAAGCCGACTGGGATCCCTGGGCCAGCCAGTGGCCCCTGCACGCTGGGATCCACCCATGTAAATCTCCCAGCAGAATCAGTTTTGCTGTCAAACCCAACAAAAGCTTGTCTAGATCATGTTTCAGTGGTGCTGCAAATCTCTCTGAGTGAGTTTAGCTGGAGCCGTAGAGCCCAGGATGGCAGCTCATGGCTCTGTCGAGGCGGGCGTGTTACTTTGAGTTTGAAAATATACTTTGTAGTTAAGCTGTGAGTGTAACTGTACAAGAGATTTGTAGGGGAGAATTTTGTCCTGATTTACTGTTACTCTGTCCAGATGCAGCTCCTGGAGGTGTGTGTGAGACCCTGACTGACCCTTTGCAAATCCTGGGAGGTTTCCATGTTGAAAGAGCAGAGCTTGCTGCAACATCTGGGAGAATCTGCAGTGTTACTCTCTACAAGAGGGCAAAATTAACACGATTGCAATTATAAAAATACCCCTTTCACAATTCCTGCCATTTCCAGTCCCTCACTGCAGCAGGACTTCATCAGGATGCAGGACAGGTTTACAGAGCCCTTTTGCATCCTGCTCCATCATCCCTGAAACTGCTGCAGATCTTCCCAGCAGCTCTGCTGGGTTTGTTTGTTTGTTTACCTTCCATTATCCTCCTTGTTCCCCATACTTTGAGGTCAGTAGATGACCGGCAGATCTGCCCAATTTATTCCTGTGTATGACAAAAGAGACCTGGGTCAACCAATGAGCCGTGAACTTCTATTTTCTGCGGTTGTACGCCCGTGATCTACATACTGCCAGTCATCCACCATATTGATGAGATTAGCTGGTAATTAAAAACCCAGCCAAGCCAGGCAGAGGAAGATGACTCAATTAGCAGAATGTCACTGAATCTAATTTACTTTGCTTATCACAGACTTATTCTCTAATGAATTAGAAACGAAGAGCAGGACACCTTCAGAGGGAGATCGAGGGGCTTAAAGGCTTAAATGCTTTCTAACCCCTTTGTGCTCGTGGTTTGGGTTGCAGGGAGTGTGCTGATACTGCTAATCAGACACCCAAGGGCTGCTTCCCAATACCTGTGTCCTGAGGGAGTGTAGCCACCCTGCTGCTGGCTATTTCATGTGACAGCCACTGATTAGGTCGGTCCTTCCTTTCCTTATAAACCTACATGTATTTATAAGCTGGGAGTAAGAAGGGGCTTTGGCTGACACATCACTGGAATTGTGCTCAGGGATGATCTCTGTGATTGTGGAGCTGACACTGAATGTGGTGTTTGGCCAAGGAGAGTATGAGGGATTTCCTGGAAACAAAAGCATGTAAAAAATAGACATTTCCCACTGTAACGAGTATTTTAAGGCACTTCTCAGTGCTTTTCTCATTTCAAATATAATGTTTGGATGATTAACAATTAGAATAATGTATTTTACTGTGGCTCTTTGGAAGTACTTTAAGAGAACATTGGACAGATGTACAGCTGAATTTGTATGTAAAGTGGAGACTATAAACCATTATCTCTGCTGTCCTTTTCATAGTGGATAACAGAACATATTATGGCTGATTTAAGTGAGGATATTACTGGGCTCTGAGCTTTTAATCTGATCTGCATGACAAAGCCCACATGGCTTCATGAGCCTTAAAGGGCTCACGGGGAGCGTGTGGTGGTCTGGACGTGCTGGTCACATCATGGGATCAGAGCTAGAGGCTGGGAGTTTGTTACTGCCACCTGAGCTTGTGTAACACTGATCAATAGCCTGGGAAAATGACTTCTGGCTTGGCAAAGAAAAACAGTTGGAGCAAACCATCTCCTTCTCATAGCTTTGTTCAAGTAATGATAAATATAACACAAAATATAAAGCTTTTAAAGCTTCTAAAACTATTTGGGAATCTCTTTTCAGAGATTTAATCCACACTGGCTTCTCTAGCAGTCCAGGGAACTGTAATGGGCTGTAAGCTTTTCTGCAAGAATGTATGTATATGTTGATTGCAGGAAGGAGGGCAGAATTGGTAATGAGAATGGATGGGAAGCCTTCTCTATTTCTGTCCTAAATCTGTTACAAGGTATGAAAAATGTTGGTTCACTGGCAGTAACTGTCCCTAAAATTCCCTACTTTGACTAAATTTAGAATGCAGTTTCTGCACAGAGGAAAAAAAATATTTAGATGTAGATTGCTGTGCAGAGATGGACACAAGTACTTTGCAGTTCTACATTTCACATGTCCTGTTAAATGTCCTGCCATTTTCAATCCCTATTTCCTTGTTTCTTTCCCCAGTAGTTCTCCATTTCACAGAAACTGATTTCTTTAGCAACATGCAGTCATTAGAGAGCTGCTTGTCTTCCACATCTGGGTCCAGCAAGCCATTTCACAGAGTTTGACTATTGCAAACACACCTCTCTAAACTGTCCTGGAGGAAACAAAACTCAATAAGATAGTCTCATTAAGCTAATAATGACAAGGAAGTCTTCTTCTCCACTGAGTCACTGGAGTTGTAGTGCCAGCAGGTGCCTTGCCATGTTCAAATGCTGTCCACAGCTCTTGGTAAGCAGGAATTTTGGACATGTACGGTTACTGAGATCACAGCTCTGAGACTTCTGTTAAACTAAGTGAAATATATAAGTTTATGATGAGATGTAGCATTGATATTAACAATTATTAATTCCATTCTAGCTCTGCTGTTAATATGGTGATTATCCTTGTTATCATTTGTTGTTTTGTTCGTTATCTGGAGAACAGTGTTCACACACATTCTTCATCCCAAGCATATAAGCCACAAAGCCCAGCTCAAAGACCCTACAGAACTAGGTCTGATCTCCTCCCAGTGAGCAGAGATTATTCCCTAAGTTTTTCTGGTGTCTTTCTTGAGGGAAAATGTTGTGAATTCCACAGTGGCATTCCAGTCTTGCTCCAAGAAGAGTAAGATAGGCAGTGAAAGAAATTTAATAGTCTTCATTTTGCTTTTGTGTTTAGCAGCTGCAGAGGCTGGGACTTTTCCTGGTTTCTGCCAGTGAGCAATTTCTCACAGGTTTGGAGCAAGGATTACAAAATTCAGATAACTTTAGCATGGCTCTGTTGTTGTAACATTGGAGCTGGTGTAGTGTTAAGTAGAAGTGTTAACACAAAGAGGTGGGAGTGAACAGAAGTGGTAGAGAAAGCTGGGGAGCTCCTCAAGGATAACCTCAGTGCTGTGAAACAGAGGGAACAGGAGAAGTTGAAGGATGTAATCAGCAAAACTTATGCCAGCAGAAATGAGGCTGGACTGGAAATGTGAGGAAGCCTGCAGGAAGGTGTGCTGGGTGGTGGCTGGGTGGTGGCTGGGTGCTGCAGGTGACGTGTCACAGCAGAGGAAGGAGAGATACTTTATAGGCAGGTGTAAACGTCTGAAGATGTATCAGTCAAGAGCAAAAGAAAGATGTGATTCAAAGCCAGGGGTATTAGAGGAACTGATGGTTTTGCACAGGGGGAGTCTCAGGGAAGGGGCGGATCAAAGGGGAGGGGATCCCAGGATTAGGAGTACTGAAAGAAGGCTCTCCCCTGAAGCACTCGGGCTGTAGGAGTCAGTGCAGGTATCACTGTTCCACTCAGAATCGTTGAAAAGGACTGTTAAAAAACACTTCCTAAGCCCAGTTATGCAGCATTCCTCATCCCCCTGGGATCTCCAAGTGTTTTCTAAACCAGATACATCAGGAAAAGGTCTCTGCCATTCAAATATTTATTTTAAATGATATCATTGGCAAATACAATGGATAAAAGAAACTTAAACTTCTCTGGCTTGTGTGTGAAACAGTGACAATCATCTGCTCTGATGTTCTGGAATATCTTTTTTAGATTGCCATCACCCATGCATGGCTCCCCCATAGCTCCTTCAGGGATTCCCTCCATGGTCCCTCTCCTCTGCAGTGAGGCAGCCACAGTTCATTTAGCTAGAGATCATTTGGAGGCAGACAGAGGCTGTGTGGATAATAAGGCACAGGAGGCCCTTTTATTGCTTTAGTGGAAGCTAAAGATGAGCACAGCAAGGAATGGTTTCATTCACACATGGCAAACCTGACACCATCAAGTGTCACTTTTAGCTCTCCACTTGTCAATTAGGCAGAGGTGACAGGGAAGCTCAGGCAGAGCTTGAGTGTGCAGTGCTGTTTCCCACTGCCAGCCAGCTGTCCTGTGGTAACTGGGGCCCACAGCATGCAGTTCATAATCACCATTGCCATGCATCCTGTGAGCTGGTGATGGTGGCATGGGGGCACGAGGGCTCCAAGAGCCCAGCCTGGGTGCACGGATGAGGAGGAATATCCATGTTTGCTTCTCTAGAGTCACATCCTGGCAAAACATGGCTGTAGATGAAGAGCATCTGTGTGAGGGGAATGGGAGTGGAGTGCATGGATGGATACAGGAAGGAGCATCTGGGAAGACAGGAGGATTTCTGCCNTTTTTGTCTCTGTAGAGCTGAGGATCTACTTGAATGGTGCTGATAGCATCCAGGGCTGCTCAGTTTTCCCTAGGCTCACCTGCCAGGAGGCAGCTGGTGCTGCCTAGCTGTCCTGCTCGGCAGTGTGGCTGGCTGCAGATTGCATTTCAGCTGGGGTTTTTCTCTTCCTAAAAGTATTTCCTGACATCTGTTTTCCCAGTCACAGTGCTGCTCCTTGCACATTTGCATTAATATATTTTACTCCTGAGCATTTCAGGAGGAGGCTTGTGGGGCTGGCCAGTGCCTCTGCCCTGGCTGGGGCTCACCCAGTGCCTGGCTCCAGAAGGGTTTCAGGGCATTGAGGGTGCTCAGGATGGAGAGGGGGAGTGAGGCATTGTCTCAGCACAAGGATATGCTCTGCCAAACCCAACAGATTAAGTAGGAAGGTACCAAGAGATTTTAACATGACCTAATAAAAGCACTGCTCCTGGAGTGGCTGAGACACAGCCTCTGCTGCAGCCAAGGAACCTGTCCTGCAGCTCTGGGGAAAACCAGCGCCCTGCAGCTGTGGGAACTGAGCTCAAGCAGGGAACAGAAGACACAAAAGTGAGAAGGGGACTGGGACATCTGAAGACCTTTTTCTCATCTCTCTGACTGCTCCTGTGTGCTGGGACCTAGAGGTGGGACTGCTGGAGGGAGCCTGTCCCTCCTGCCAAGGCACACCGAGGCTCAGCAGGGCAAATCCACAAGGACTTGCAAGGAAGGTATTTTCCTCCATTATCTGAAAAAAAATCCCATAAAAACCCCAGCCAACCAACCAACCAACACCCAGAAAACCTACATAAAACCCCTAAAAAACACTCCCTGAAGTTGTTTTACTTACCATGGAGAGAGTTAACATGGGTCTTGAATGCAATAAGATTACAATTAACAATCTTTTAACAATGGTCTCTATCTGTGTTAGCCAAATAACATTTCTGTCTTTGACCCAGCCTCTCAAGGCCTTCTACAGATGAATACCAATGACCCAGGCCTTTGTTATCCTGTCATTACACAAATCCTGCAGTTAATTTATGCATAGGAAAGAACTAGCAGCTACATAAGGCTCCATCAGCTGCATAATTACTGCATATATTATAAAACAGCAGCAAATGCTGCCTGTGAATGCAAACCACCTCTGCTCATTAGAAACCTTGCAAGAATTAATTAATGAAGGTGT
Organism: Tichodroma muraria; assembly: GCA_013390105.1. Classification (NCBI taxonomy): domain Eukaryota; kingdom Metazoa; phylum Chordata; class Aves; order Passeriformes; family Sittidae; genus Tichodroma; species Tichodroma muraria. The sequence goes on from WAAG01093022.1 coordinate 73,125, forward strand.
GATTCTGCCACCTGAAGCCATGGGTATTGTCCCAGTGTACCTCAAGATTCAGCTATCTTGGGTTTTCTGGTGACTTTAATGTAGACTCCGGAGAAACTAAGATGAGCACGTGGCCTAAGCCAAAGCTGAAGGAGGCAAAATTGGGTTCTGGAGCCCCCAGCAAGTCCTGTGGCTCCTCCCAGCCTGATCCATGGAGATTTGCATGGCCAAATCTGCTCTGCAGAGGTGTCTGTCCCTGGTAGCTGGTCCCTCCCAGCAGGGATGTGGAGGGGCTGTGTCCAACCTGCTCTGGCTCTGGATACATTTTCAGTGTTCAGGCTCTTGGGATGCAGGTTTGGATCCAACCTTTAAACCAAATTAAATGATCCTGTAATTTGAATAGAAGAATGAGAGGATTTAGGAATTTTCCACTGTGACATTTGAATTCTAAGATTAATTTGCCAGCACAGCTTATAACTTCCCAGGTTTCTGTTTGCTTATGTACGAGAAGAATGTGCTCTGCTAGACTGACTGTAGTGATTAGTTAAATTACTCATACATCCATTATTTTAAAAAGCTTCTATTGTGCTTTGCATCTGTATTTATATAGTGCTACCTGATATTAGCTTTCTGTCTGGGCGGTGGCTGCTCTTTCGTGTGGGGCTCTTGAATATCAATCAGCAAATGTGTACTCAGCCCAGTCTGGTGAGCGAGGGGGGGAAGGATGTGTGTTTTCATGACAGGTGCTTTCATTTCAGGGGTGTTCTCTCCTGGCACGGGAAGGGGAATTGGGCTTTACCTGGTGTATGACCTGAGTGGTACAGATGGTCTGGTGCCTGTGTCAGTGAAAACGACGTGGAAAATAAGTGTGAAAGGGAAAAAGCTCTGCTGGTGGGAAGTGCTGGAAGGAATACTGGGACAGAGGGGGTGAAGAATTGCTCCAGCTCTTGATCCTAATTTTGAAAGAGCGCTGGGGCTCTGGCTGGCAGTCAGACACAGCAACACTGATCATGCATTTCACACGGGCTTTCTAACCAGCCATGGAAATAGCAGACCTCCTAAGAGTCAAATCTGGCTTAATGGGTGGAAAAGCTTTTTCCCAGGAAAGAGAGTGCTTACTATTTTCAAGATAATTGAGTTATTTTGAGTTTGTTGCTACTTTTTTTAAGCAAAATACATGTTTTGAACAATTAAAGAAAATCCAGCTCTGACACTGAATATGCTGCTTTTGTTAGTGTTTTGCTTGTGGACACATATAAATAATCTCTTTATTCATACTTGAACTATGGGCATATTCCTGTGTCCATTTTTTTCCCAGGGAAAGGCCACTTTTTCTTTCCTGCCAATGGACACTGTGAGAGCCATGGTGCCTCTTCTTCCAGAGGGAGCCTGTGAAGGGCTCCAGAGTGGCTTAAAATAACTCGTTGAAGCAGTCACAAAGGACCAAAGGCAATCTAATCCATCAGGCAGGAACATTTTCAGTTTGACTCTTTCTTCCTCCAAAATAAATAAAGCACGTCATCAATAGGATGCGAGGGATACATGAAAACTGATCAAATTTTACTTGATGAAAAGATAAGACATAGATAAAATTTATGTATTAATGACCTGGAAGGCATTTACCTTTCTTGATGATCCTCAGTTTTCAGGGAATGTGTTTATTAAAGATACAGGTTGTGAGTTTGTACCAATATTTATTTCTGTTCCTCTTTCATGTGCTCTCTGGCAGACAGAGAGCCTTCATTTCAATTGCCTGTTTTCTTTGAGAATCGTCTTCTCGTTTATTTACTTTCATTTTGCTTGCTGGAAGTTCCTATTAATAATAAGAGAATAGGGCCATGCCAGCATGTCTTTATCAGGGGCTTTACAGAAGTTGTCAGTGTAGTAATATAGCAATAAATTCCATTTAATGTAAAGCAGGACTTACCCCACAGTATCTTTAAGTGGTTCATTTTGTCTTACAGATGTAAAGGTCTTGCCTTGTGTTGGCTTGCCATGGAGAAATATTTCAAATATGAGATACATTGAGGCCTTTTTGTGGTGTCTTAGGCTTCTGTGCTATCACGATGCTGCTTCATTATCAATTCCCCATGAATGTTTCTGGGAAGAGAAGGAAAACTTCTTTACAAGTGTTGTCACTTCTCTTATGATCTGTTTGGGTTTTTCTGAGTATCAGATGGAGTGCAGGGGTACACAGAATTTAATTTAAAGTCTTAAACTCATTCTCTGTAATTTCACCCCAGCATTTTGATAGCTCTGATGTATTCATCATTTTAAAGGGTATGTAAACACAGTAAATTTTATACTGCCAATAAAACGTGTTGGTGAGCTCACTGAGAAATTCCCAGATCTTGGAGGCCAATAATGTTTGAAATACATAGTAACCTCTTTATTGCAACATTTTACACATAACCTACAAAATTAGGTTACCAGTCAGTAGCTAGCTGTAAACTGCCGTGCTGCAAGATAAACCTGAAATAGTAAGTGTTTTTCATTACACTGTATGATCTTTTTAATAGTCAAATTTTCAAAGGGATCTTGGAGAGAAAATTCTTACTATTTTCAGCTTATTCTTGAAATACAAATAGTGGAGATACATAGCTTATTAAATGTCTCTGTGACATGTGGCAATTATGCTGATTCTAATGATGGTTCAAATCTAGCTCCAGCTAAATGCTAATAGGGTAGCAGCCTTAATTAAATCCACATTTAGGTACTGCTGCTCATGCTTCCTAGCCATCTGAGCCAAGCTCCCAGGTGCTGCCTGACCAAGTTAAGCACGTTGGGTGCCTCAGGACTGCATCCATCCGCAGAAGTGCCTGGTGATGGCTAGGGAGGGGTGGTCCTACGTCCTGGGGCTCATAAATTGCCAGGGTGTGGGAGTAAGGTACTTTTGAACATAGAACTAATATGATTTTATAGAAGCTATTTGTTGTTTACATTATAATTTAATTGTATATTTTTAGGACTACTGTTTATATGTTTATACATTGTGTGATTGGTTGTTTGGTCTTTTTTACTTGCTTAGTTTAAAGGTTTTGGGAAATATGATTGGGTGGAGTTTAGGTGGTTTTTTATTAGTTTTTGTATTCTTTGTAGTGTGTTTTTTAGTATTTTTATTCGTAATTCAGTACGATTGTTGTTTTAGTAGCTTTGACGAATTCTAGGGCTTTTGATAAGCACATCTAGAGATAATTTGGCTGAGGCACCCCAGGGACTAAGTTATTCAGGTACATTGCAGCACCAGGGGATGGTGTGCAGCCTGTGACCTTGGCAGCAATCCAGTGATCTGATGAGAGGAGCATTCCCCTTGAGGGGCAGCACTGGGAAACTTGAGGTAGAAGTTGATCCAAAAGACCACCTGGCTCTGGTTGCTCTGGCTGCAGCAGAGTTTTCCGCCAGCACAAAATACCACTATGGCTTTAACCCTTTGCATTTAATATCCCTTTTTATCCTGCAAGAATTCCTTCTTCCAGAGATCTGTTTTCACAATGCTCCAAGCCCTTCAGCATTGAGGTGAGGTGTTGCATCTCAAAGAGATGCGCTTTAGTAGATGAATTATTCTCAAAAAGAGTTTAGATACCACTATCCATGACAGAAGGCTGTAAAGGAATTACGTTTGCATGTTCTTAATGCTCCCAAAGAAAGTAAATTCTAGATTTTATTGGAGAGGGTGGTGAATTGGAGGTGTGTTTGCTGTGCTGTGCAATCAGTTTGGAGGGAGCTGGCTCCTCTGACATCTCTCCCAAACTGAGGGCATCCTCTGCTTCCCTTGTAGCACTGAGCTCTGGATCATTCACCTCTCTTAGTTCTGTTCAGAGTCAAACTGCTAAAATGGTTGGGGAGGACTGTTTAAGAAACTCTTCACATCACAAATTGCACAGTAATGAAGTTCTTTGCAAGTTATATAATGAAGAGCTTGCAGGTTTCTGTTGGTAGCTAAGTACTTCTGTAATTATCAACTCCGCAAGGTAGAAATTTAGGATGAGGAAGGCTGATCTGGTGCTATAAATACTTTGGTTGATAGTGTAATATAGATCACATATGCCTCTCTTGAGAGTTAGAATTAAGGTGCTCACATTATTACTGCCTAAACTGTAAAGTCTTAGCCCAGGAAAGTTGAAAACGTGCCCTGGCTTGCTGCTCATTCATGTCAGCTTCATACAGACTCTTCTGGCTTTTGGTCAGTGGAAAGGCTAGGGACCAGTGAAAACTGAAGGCAGGGTCAGACTTTTGCTCCTTCCAGAAGGCACTGATAAACAATTGATGCCATTCATGTCTGCAGCAGCCTTTTGGCAGAAGTCTTCTTCCTTTTCCTTTTTCTGTGCCATTGACACTGAAGTATTCATTCTTGATATTCCTGTCTGGTTAATGACTGCTTGTAACAGCTCTCTCTTCCTAAGGAAGCTCAGAGGGGCTAACCTAAGGCCAACCTCAAATTCATCGACAGGGAGGCACTGTTATATGGGTTTGGGCCAGGACACAGAATATAAATAATGATTTCCTGATCCTAACGGGTAGAGGGCAGAAATCTAAGACCTTTCTTTGACCTGCAAACTCAGCCACAAAAAGCAGATATTGCTGTTCTGTCAAAAAGGGAAGCAAGGTCCAGAGTAATAAAAATAAAACAATAAAAACTAAAAAATTAACTAAAATCTAACACTAACTAATAAAATGAGTAATAAAATAACTTTTATTCCTTGTTGAGACGCACCTAAAAGAAAACCTTTGCTCCTCAGGTGCTGAAGTCATGTTAAGAAGCCCTTCTTGTTTTTGATTTTTTCTTCCTCAGTGATATTCACCATCTATTTTCAAAGATTAAGTAAATATATAACTTAACTTCATATCAGCACATCCCTGCTCTCCGTCTGACTTTCCCATAGGTGACTGAAGCAAGGTGTATGTGCTGTCAGTGTCTAATAGGCTTTTTATCATCTCCAGCTGGAAAAGAAGCTCTGTTCTAACCTACCTTGGGTTAGGTAGGGTTAGACCCTACCACACAGAGCTGTAACTGACCTGTGATTGACTGGTGCTTTGGACAGGACTGAGAGTCCACCCTGAGCTTGCAGTGCAGAGGTCGAAGGCTCCTGCAGCACATCCTTACTCACTCTGCACAGTCACTAAGCACCAGCTTCCTTTTTTGGGTGCTTTGGCTTTTTCCCCCCAATTTATGCAAAGAAACTTTCCTGTCTTGTAGGGCTTGCCAAGCACTTGTCCCAGTTCTGGCACTTATGTATAAAGAGAGATGAATGCATCATAAAATGTGTATGGCTTGGAGAGGGTTTTTTGTCTTTTAAAGAGGTCTGCTTGCCTTCCCCACAATAAGGCACTTTGAGCTCTGTGGATGAAAAAGCCCAGCACTGTGTAGAACAATGAAAGCACTAACACTGTCTGGGATAAATCCTACAGGATTAGGCAGGCCTGAGATAATTATCGTTTTCCAGCAGAGGAAAGACACAGCAAGCTGCGTAGACTTCTGAGTTTTATCTGTTCTCTTTTTGCCATCAGAGGAGGAACTTTCATGCTCAGTTAGTATAAAAGATATGTAATGAAACTCTACAGCAAGTAACTTAGAAGCTGAATAAATCATTAGTACTTCTGTCCTCCAATTATGTTCCAAATTGTGCACCCCATCGGGTGCTGGTTAAATCCTCCCTTATTTTGTGTTTCCATCCACTACACCAGTAATCACTTGGATGCGTTTGAGGTTTATCTGGGCTGCTCCAACAGTGCTGTGCCTGGCTGAGAGTGCAGACTGGAGCACGGAGCTGCCTTTGGGCACATTGTCCTGCCCACAGCTGTGTGGTTTCCAATACCAAATGTTGTCCTCTCCCTGCCCCCCAGGGTTATAATTTGCAGTGAGGCAGTGACAGAATCTCAGAATGGCTGAGGCTGGAATTCACCTCCTCAAACTGCCTGGTCCAACACCCCTGCTCAGAGCAGGGTCAAATACAGAGGGTTGCCTGGGGCCATGTTCGGGTTTTGAATATCTGCAAGGATGGAGACACCACAGCCTCTCTGGGACACATGTTCCAGTGTTTGCTAGAGAGATCAAACATAAGATAAAAAATGCCAAACCTTTTCTTAGGTTTAAATGGGTTCTCCAATATTTCAAGGAGTGTCTCTTGTCCTGTCACCGAAAAGAGCCTGGTTTAGTGTTTTTACTGCCTCCCATCAGATATTTACATGCATTAAAGAGACACTGCTACCCCTGAGCCTTCTCTTCCCAGCCTGAGCAGACCTATCTGTCCCAGCCTTTCCTCACATGAGTGATCCCAGTCCTTAATCATTTTGGTAGCCCCTCACAGGACTTGCTCCATTACTTGTCCAGAACTGGACGAGCAGTGCTGCAGCCCTGTCTCCCCAGGGCTGAGTAGAGGAGGTTAATCACCTCCTCTAATTGCTGGTGGTGGTCTTCTACCAATGCATGTTGCTGGAAATATTTGCCTTCTTTACATCAGGGGCACACGGCTTGTTCATGTTCAGCTTGGCATCCACCAGTACCCAGGTCCTTTCTGCAGAACTGCTGAACCTGCATGTTACTCTATTTTGCCAGAGAGATACAGGTAAATGAAAATGCTCTTATCAGTAGAGTGTTTTTGCTTTTCTTTTAAACACAGGCCCTTTGGTCAGAGCTGTGTGAAAGACTTACCCCTGCGTGGCTGTACTTTGAGAGGGCTGTAATCTGTGCTACACCTGAGCTGTGGTGTCCCAAATGCTGCTCCCTTCTTCCAGCATTGTGCTAAATGAATGGGTTTCTGTCATTGTGCAAACATGGTGACTTAGCATGGTGTTAGCAAGCCATGAACCAGCACCAAGCACACCAGTAGGTCCATGAGGCAGAGCTCAGCACAGGCTCTGGCTCAGGCCCTGGGAGCAGGGGAGCTGTGTTAGCCCAGCACAGCCCTTCTAGCAGGGCTAATTAACCTGAGCCTTGTTTGTCACTCCTGTCCTGGTGCCAAGGCTGGAGCTAGTCTGGATAGGGATGAAGTGAACTGTATTTATTGCAGGTTGTAAATGTGCCTGTAGGTTGCTGTTTCAGTTAGATTGAATTCCATGGAAGGGTTTGGATACTTAATTCTGTGCCACAGCAGGAATTAGGCTTCCAGCTCTGCCTGAGGATCTGGTCCTGAGGCTCTTAGGTCGGTGTTGCTCAAGAGATATTCAGTATGATTCAGTGGATATAAATCACCATTGTTCTCTTTATCTGAAAAAAGGTTGCTTTTATACCAGCTCAGGAGCTGGCACGCTGTTTGTGTAGGAGAGTGCTTGCATTCCTCCCAAAGCCTGTGGCTGTATCTCAGAGTGATCCGTATTCCACTGCAGTGTAAAGTTTTTTCAAAATTTGGGAGCCATTTACAACTTCAGTGCCATGCTGTGACATGATGCATTGCTTTGTAAACAGGGCCTTAAATGACTGAGATCCTAAATCCATAAACTGACTGAGGCTTGGCAACACTTTGAAAATCTCCTTGCCAGATAACATACATTACAGTACCCTCCAAACAAGATCTGGCTGAAATGTTCAGGTTCCTTTTGACACTCTACCGAGACATTACAAGACTACCTAGGGCACATTTCCCCCAAAAATAATAAGAAAAAGGTCTTTGTGCTATGTGTAAAGTGATGCATCTGAAATGCAAGATGTGTCTGCTTCCTTTGATGTTTTATTTCCTCTGGGATAGCATCCTCTTTTAAAAAAATAAATGATTGCTATCGATTTTGCGTTTGGAACCTGCTTGCTAAGACATCCCCCAGATGTAATATCCTCCCTGAGACACTTCAACATTTGTGCCTCTTCTTTTCCCTCTCAGCTCCCTGATCTCCAGATGGAGCCAAGTGGAGATGGTTGCTGTAGGTACCGATATGTCTTCTGCTATTTTTGTAGACACATTTCAATTCATCTGCTTTCAACAGCTGGGGTTGTTTTTCCCCTCCTCTTCATGAAGACATGGCTATGTTTTCTGCAGCTTTACTTTTCACTAAGGCATCCATACAACCATTCTAATTTATCATTTCACAGCACTTTGCTGCTTTTAAACAGTAAGTTGTCCAGGAGCACTCGTGTTTGTCAAATGATGCGGCTGCCTCACGGAGAGCTCTAACTGCTGTCCAGGCTCTGGGTAATGAGCCTTCTCCAGGCTTGATTGGTGTGGTTACATGTGCTGCTGCTCTGCATTCTTCTTTAAGACATTTGCTAATGTCTTGAAAGCAGGGAAAAAAAGTGAGAAGTGAAGAACTTCTTTGACACAGGTTTGATTTGATGTAAATTGTGCTTGTTTCAAAGACACAGCACTGAAAGCTGACCCTACAAGTGCACGTAGACACAGCAGCCCTGAGGTGCATGCAGCAGTTTGGTTTTTCTATTGCAGCCACTTGAAAAGCAGCAGTTCCTAGGTGGTCATACCCAGTAATGGCCAGTTGTGACCACATGCCAAATTGAAGGGTATTGTAAAATCTGAAAGAAAACAGGAATTTCAGGGAGGCAAAAGCTCTGCACACCAGTGCAGCACGTTCAAAAAATAATAAAGAACATTTTCTGGCTACACCTGCATGTCATTCAGCGTGGAAGCAGTTAATAACCCAATTACTTCACAGCATCCTCTTCAGCTTCAGTTTCCATTCTCTTTTATAGCAGACTAAGGGCTGTTTCCGAAGTTCCCAGACATTCTTAGAGCTACCTGGTGAATCATAAATCTGCAGACAATGTTCTCTGAAAGCCAGCAGACACAAATGATGTAAAATGAACTCTGGCCTTTTGCACCAACACCTCTCAACATTTATGTTCTTCCTTAATTGACTTTATGGACTCGAGGAAGGAGTAGTGTATTTCGGAATTTTTGTTGTTAGTCTTTGTATCACTCATTACACACCCAACTTTTCATGTAAGAGGAAAGTGTTCTTCTGTGGTTCTTCCAGAGGCCACCTGGCAGTTGAAGAAAACCAGGAGGCAATACCCAGAAAATACAAAGCATGTCTGGAGGTGGTACAGTTTTAGACCTTCCTTGTGGCCACAAAATCAAATCCATCATCCATTATTTCTCACGTGCTGAGCAAACAGAGAGCAAATTGAGATCTCAGCTGAGTCGAGGATGAATCAGGATGTCTGTATCATCCCAGCCAACACTGCTGCCTGACTGCCCGTAAGAACCCATCTGTGCCTGGGCCACCCAGCTGTGGAGGTTGTTGGCAGGGTCTGATTTGGGGCTGGCACAGTAGTGCCCATCCTGTCATTTTGTCATTCTTCCTCTCAGATCTATCGCCTGACTTTTCTGCACACTATCACAGAGTGAGACTTGTCTCAAAGAGGAAAACAATTATGTTCAGTAATACATCTCTCTGGCTCTCTTTATGCATGGACTTGTGGAACCTGAGTGGTAATTGGACCAACAATCAGTGCCACACGACTGGAGATGGAGGCTTTTTTGAGCTGTTGTTTAATTTTGGCATGCACTGCATGAAAGAGCAGCAGGGTGGAAAGGGTGTTCTTCCCTCCTGCCATTTTTCCTTCAGATTCATTCCTAGGCTTTGATCCTTGGCTGCCCAGGATGTGATAAACTACCATTGCAAACCTTTGATAGATAAGCAGGAGGTTCTTAGGGGGGAGGATATACTGAATGGTGAGCAAGAATGGCTTTATGCAAACTGTTTTTTACTTTCACGTCCCCTGGGGTGGGCTCAGCTGAATTCAGTCTCCCTAAGGGCCTGTGATGCCAAGATATGACTAACCTGGAACACTTCCATCCCTTCCTCAAGCTGCACAGTGTTAGGAGTATAAGAGCAGCTGTGGCCTCTGCGTCTGGAAGTCCTGCTTGCTCCTGAAGCTCCTGAGCAGCTCCAAAAGTTGGAAGTTGGCTCCTGCCTGTTTCACAGAGAGCTGAGATGCAAGCAGCCCCTCCTGGGCCTAAAACCAGGGGCTGTTTAGAGAAATTTCCTTCAACTCCTCTGTTGGTGCTGTTGGGTCAGGGAGGGGCCTGGTGTAGCCCAGAAGATTTGGCCACTGCTAGTTCTTAAAAATGCCAATAGACAAAAGCGTGTCAAGCAGGGAGATATCTGCCTCCTTCCCAGGCTCTCTTTCTCAATGTATACAAGCCTGAATAGAATGATAAAAAAGTGGGAAAATTTACAGACAGAGCATACAATAACAAAATTATATTTAGGAAAAAAATCATGGAGATTTTGTAGAAAATCTGTAATTTGCCTGAACAATGTGAACAAGCAAATCACCTTCTATCTGACTCATTATGTCTTATTGAGAACTGAATTGTAAGTCTTCCTTGTTCAAGCATGATTAAGACTTACATGTCTCTTGCTGGCAAGATTTCCTATTGAGCAGAGTAGCAGCCAAAGAAAATGATAGTACAATTTTATGTGATTAGGACAAATCCTTAAAAATCAGGGCAATTTTCAGTAACTATGTCAAAACAGTAACTAAAACAAACTTTGACACTTGTCAAAGCTTCATTGTTGGATCAGACAAAAGTTTCTAATTGGTTGAGTCAAACTGTGTTTATTTATACCTCTGTGTTTTCTTCCTGTAAATTTTGTATTTTTCCCGTAAACATCTGTTATTTTTCTGTTACTGCTTACGTAGTCTTTTTATGCACATTTCCAAGAGTGAAGACGTAGTTCATTCCTCTTCATCTTCATTTAGGGGGTCTTCTGCACAGTTAATTTTTTTTCTTGTAATTTTCTTTTCTTTATTACTTTTCAAATAAATTCACAGTAATAATTGGGAAATAATTAGGATAAGCCAATAGAATTTACAAAAAAACCATATGTTGGAGATCTTGTCAAGCATGGTGTTAGTATTCTGTACATCCCAGAGAGCAGGAGAAAAACAAAACCAAGTCTGCAAATGAATCTATTCCCTTCTTCAGCAACTGGAAGTTCTAACATTTAGCTCAAGGAAAAAAAATTAAAGCAGAAACTAAAGGAAAGGAAAACATAAATAATTTGTAGGTTTGGTAATAGCCTTTGAAGGCATAAACAGTGCTGGGCAATAGACAGTGGAAATGCAAAGAGGGTGTTTTGTAGCTGGTTAAACCAGGCTCAGGCCCTGTCCTTGTCTTCTGCTTTGGGGTGAGATCACAGGGATGTGCTATGAAAGCCCCAGGCTGTTGCCTTGTCTCTCTTGACTTATAAAAAGTCCTAATTCTGTTTACTACCTCATGGATGTCTGCACCTGATTTTTGCCATATTTATCTTGGAATCAGCCTGGGTTTGCAAACACAGGGGTTCATCTGCCCAGCTCTGCTGCAGCCTGTTGGAAGATCATGAGTTCCTTTGCTTCAGGTGACTTTATACTGCTGGCCAAGAGTCTCCCCTTCTTCCTTAACACCTTGTAGTTCAACTTGAGAACATCCTTCTCTGTGATACCCAATCTAGTGGCCTCAAACTGCCAAAGGCAAGGACGGGACCCTGAGACACACACAGGTCACACAGGGGAGAGCTCTTGCTTGGGTTTGTTTGCTGTTAGCACTGGATCAGTATCAGCCTCTCTAAAAGCCTTTTTGGTCAATTTGATTAGCAATCAATACGCTAAAGAAATCAACTTCTCACGCCTGTTTCTTTTGCCATACCACAGGGAGATTCTTCCAGTCCAGCTCCTGAGTTTTTCTCTGGGACATGACTGCTGCTGTGTTATTTCTCTGTTTTTGATGGGCAGGTTCATGATTGCACGTAGTAATAAATTCCTCTCAAATCTCAGGTTGCTTTCTGAATGAAATTGCTATTACATGTAAATAGCATATATCACTTTCTTTATTTTGTTATCTTCTGCTTTACGTGTCTGTCTAATGACTTGGTGCCTTGTTATCACACTTGCTATTTCTTTTCTCCAGTAATAATTATCAATTATCTGTTTTCTTTTAGAAGTTTAGTTTTGTCATCTTTCATATTTTTCTGTGCTATGTTACCCTCCACAATTCTCTAAACAAATTTTAATATCAGAAATTGTTAGCTGCAGTTTACACGCCCTTTGATCCAAAATGTCACAGACTAAATATTTAAGTTAGACCAAGATGTCCAGAAATATTTAGTGTCATTTTAATTTTAGAGAAAAATTTAAATGCTTTTATTCCATTTTGCAATCAGTCTCCTCTTTTTTGTTTTTATCATCAAAAGTCAGAAAACACTTACTAAATTTTTTTAAAATTTGAAATCAATGAAATTGTCAGAATAAAAATATGATGCAGCTGCATAAGTGGTAGTGCTGAAAAAATATATTGCTGTGTCCTTCTCCAATCCAATATTCTCCCTTGAAGTGAAATCCCTTGCAAAATTAAGGCCAAACTCAACCTGGAGAATCATCTGCAGAAGTATCCTGACTTGGGCTGTCAAATAACTCTGACTTCTTTTATTTTTTAGTGTGGAGACTGGTTTAGTAGTCTATTTCTTAAGCAACACTTCATGTCTTTCATAATTCTACCCAGGTTATTTTTTTAAGTATTTTGGTGAGACCTAGCAGCACAGTTGCAATGGTTTTGATCACTGCCTGCTTCACCCAGCAGTTGGCTAAGATAAAATACTACTTACTGCATTTTTTTACCCTGTTAAGTGCATATTCATAGAGGAGTAAAAGAAGTTAAAACTTGTAGGAAAAAAAAAGCAAAACCAAAAACCCCAGCAAACAAAACCCTGTGAGTAAATTTTTGCAGAGCACAGAGCAGACGTGTGTCATGGTTTGGGGAGAGCTCAGATCACAAGGACGAGGTGAGGACGAGCCCAGCAGGGAGCTGTGGATGAGTACCTTCAGGGTGAAATACTTTTCCTAATATAGACTCATGGAATCTATGAGATACATATACAATATCATAATTTTCTGTACTGTAGCTTATGTCCATTGCTGTGAGTCCTTCTGCCAAGATTTATCTCTTTCAAGGCAAAGTTTAATAAACAACCATCAACGTGTTACCATTACTACTCCAGTCTGAATAATAAGCAGAAGAGCTCTTCTTGAGATGGAGTTATTTAAAATGAGTTTCTTAAAGGCATTACCATGCAACAAAATGCAGATTGGAACCTACAAGCACTGTAATCTCTCAAGCAGCTGTTTTGAAATCCCCACCAGAGCCTGGCACCCTCTGCAGATGCGTGTGAGGCCGATGCAGCAGTGTGGTACATTTGTAGGTGAAGCAGTGGTGAGCACAGCAACGCTGTGCACAACAGGTTGTTTTAAATAATACAAAGAAACACCCAAGAAGGAAGTTAAAGCTGGAATTTGGTTACGTGTGGGCATCTCCACAAGAGAGAGGTGCAAAGGTTGACTGCAAATCGAGGCAGGCTGTTCCCAAGTACCCTGAGGAAAGTCCTCAGTGTGAACGAGGAGCAGTGAATACAAGACAAACAGTTTCAAACTGGCTTTTCATTATGGTTGGCTCATTTTAAAAAGCTGAGCTGGGTTTTCCTGGGTGTTTAATGTTTGCAGTATCTATTGATTTCAGCTGGTGTTGGTACACGCTCGACTGTTTCAGAAGTGTTGGAGCAGCTGCTGTGCCGAGCCTGCTGCACATAATTGCTGAGCACAGCAACCTCACAGCTTGTTTGGGTTCCCTGCCCTTACCCAGCTTGCTATCTCTTGCCTTATCCTTGCATTGTAATGCTCTTAGGACAGGACTATCTCCTGTGTTGTGCGCAGCAACCGAAGTGATAAAGATCCTGGCTGTGACTGGTTCTTCTAGGAATTACCGCCAAAAATATCCCATAATTATTTATTAGTATGGTATGCATCAATGCAAGACATTTCATTGGCTTTAACAGGCTTTGGATCAGTTTCCTTAGTACCTCTGGCCTTTTGGGGTTCTTTTATTCATAAAGGAACATTTTAAATTCAGAGTTAGGGACTGCTTTTATCCATGGATACGGAAGTTATCCCTAAGCTTGGACTTGCTGCATCTCTGTGGATGAGAGCAGGGCAGGCCCCCTTCTGAGGATGCTTCTGTTGGTGTGAAATAAAGGTGGAGTTTTTCCACCCAATGTGGATGATTTTCTCTCTTTTGCCCAGTGATTGGCAGTGTTCACCTTGGGCCTAAATGGCAGCTTTGCCAAGTCAGCAGAGGAGTTTAACAGGTCAAAGTAAGGGTCATGCTCTGCTCCATCCTATTTTCATTCAGGGGCAATCTTCTTGTCAACCTTCCATTATCTTTTCCCCAGCTTTTACTTGAAGATAAAAAGAAACAGCTTATAATTCATTACAGTTCATTAAAATGAAAATAAAATTTATTTTGCATCAAAATGAAAAAATATGACTTGTTCATTATTAGCATATAAATGGTATTTTTTATGTCACTCTGCCACAAAATCACTTACATTTTCAATGATCACAGCACACAAAATTAATTTTTGATAGCCTTTTGTGATTTGGTGGAAAATTCTCATTTCTTTTCGTGCATTAACAGCAAACTGTATCCACTGCTATTCATACCAAATTTTAGATAATGAAGCAATTAAAAATACATGGATTGAAGATCTTATCTCATTTTTCCTCTGGCCTATTTCTGCTTCATTATTCATGAAGGAATATGTTTAATTCAGAGTTAGTAATTGCAGATATATCTAGTATAAATTGTGCCTTATATTCTTTTACCCAATTTCAATTTATTTTAGCAAATAGATCTATGGGGAAAAAAGAGCAGGAAAGACAAAAGGGCAAAAACTACATCTCAGTGTCGCCAAACAAAATCTTACAGGTCTATTGCTTGTAAAGTATGTCTGCAACTCGGGGAAAAGTTGATGCAATGAAGCTCTGTATTTGGCATATTAATAACCTGGCATTCGTGTCAAATGGCTGAATTAAATTATTCTGATTTGAGGCAGTTTGAGAGGCCCCATGACTCAGTGTTACTGTTGTTCTGCTGCTTTTTCCACAAAGTCAAAAAGTCCCAAATCAGTGAAAAGCAGAAGTAACAGAGATATAAAAGTAGAAAACAGCAAAGTCAAAATAAAATTAAGGTGTTTTGGGCAAAGTAGATGAACCTTCAGTTGCCAGGAAGTGAAAATGAGTTTGGATGGTGTGTTTCCATGTGCCTGGAGTGAGATGTGTAACAGCTTGATAAAACGTTCAGATCCTGAACACATGAGAATCATGAGAGCTGCCACTGAGTTTGGGATCCAAGGCAATAAAAGCCAGTCCGTGCAGCAGAGTGGGCTGGGAAGGGAATGCCAAAGGCTCCCGCCTGCCCCTCCCAGCAGTGTCAGGGGCTGGTTGGGGTGGGATGAGGGCAGCAAGGAAATGACAGCAGACACACAGGACAGGAGAGGGCTCGGACCAGGCAGCCAAGACACCCCAGGGCTGCCAGGGCAGCTGTCCCCAAAGCCCAGCTCGTGTGGGGCCAGGCTGAGTGTCTGAGCTGGGGCACAGCTGAGGGTTTGGATGGTGCCTGTGGAAACAGCTGGGAGGTGCTAACAGGATTAATTTTACCCAGGAATTGTAAAGGTTAATTGCTGTTGGTTACTGCAGTGCCAGGGTCCTCTCCTTGGGTTGTAAGCTGAGCTTAGGAGTTGTCACAACAATCCCCTTGTCCTGAACCTTCTGCAGAAGAAAAGAGTGGCATGATGTGGGTGAGGTTCCAGCTGTTCCTCTGGCCGCGTGTCAGAGTGCTCTGGAAGAATCTTTTGTTTGAATTTCTAAGGACACAGCCCCAAAACTTCCTTTATACCACTGGAACTTCTTGTATGAATATCTCAGACTTGAAATAGAGTTTGTAGAATTAACAATTTGGATTTATTAAACATTGTGATCAGCACTTTCTGGTGCAATTATTAATGCAAATATTTTGGCCCAGTTATTTGATTAAATGAATAGCTTGCAAAATGATGCACAGCCTTTTCTGTGTAGTCCTTGATTCATAATTTCAATAAGTTAATTAATTACGATCTTATTTTTTCTCTTAATGAGTTCTGGTTAGCTTTGATGGCTTTGGAAGCCTTAAGTGAAAAAACTTAATGATTAAGTGAAATTTTATGTGTTATGTCGTGTGTCACATAACAGATGTGTTATGCATTTGTGTGTTTATGTCATGTTTAAGTTAAAAAACTTAAACTGAATGATTCTCAGTTAAAGTTTCAGAGGAGTTTTACATTCTAGAGGAAACATCATTTGCAAATTCTCTATCACCTTTCGGTACAGAGCACTAACAAAAGTTCTGCCTACCTTCTGCTCCCGGTGCCCTGTGAGGAAAATCCCTCCCTTCATAGATGAGCATCCTGTTTGGATCCTGAGCATCCATGACAGGCATTCAGATAAATTACAGTGCATTCAGTTGCTCTGACCAACAAAAGCTGTGCTGCCCTGGGCGGGCAATCATTGGGATCCTGTGCCACCAGAGGCCACGCGAGATGTCTGACCTGGCTTTGTGTGCAATGTCACCCCTGGTGACCCTGAGCATGGCCTAGGCCTTGTGTCCTAAAGCTGCCCATGGGTGGTGCCTTGACTGCTTTCAGAGCCTGCACTGGTTGACACTTGCTGTTGGTTCACCACACACTGGTGAAATTAAATATAACGCAAAATTCTTCCAAGTGCATGACATCTGTTTTCCTGGAATCCTGCCTTTACTAAGTGCACTAAAAGCAGATTTCCTGGAAGTGGTGCACAGAGAAGGAGTTTCCAGCAGGGTTGTGCTGTGGAGGGGCTGTGGCTGTGCTGAAGCTGACCCGCTGAAGGCTGCTGGGATCAGGGGTCAGCAGGGTGCTGCCAAGCCAACAGTGGTTGTTCTCCTCTGTAGAAGGAGACAACTTATCACCAAATGGTGAGAATGCTTTCCCCCGCTTTGGAATGGTGGTTCACTTGTTCCTACAGTTTGACCTTGATTTTTTTTCTCACTCTGTCCTGTTTGGATTTGGTCCTTTATCTTTTACTGCATCTTTCCAGATTTAGGCTGATTTTGGAGAAAGGTGGATGGAGGCCACGTGTTTGGAGATTATTCCATTGTCTCAGACCATATCTCCTCAATCTCCTCCTCCTTTTGCTATCTTTTTTTTTGCCACAAGTGCTTCTGATCTCTGCCTTGCCCCCCCATCACCACAAAATGGAAAGTTTACTCCCTTTCCATTGTTCCACTTTCCTCCATCCTTTTGTGGGAGGGTGGCATGAGAGAAAACACCACTGAGCTCAGAACAGTCATCTCCTTGCCTTCCATTGGTGCTGCAAAATAGGTGGCAAAAGCAGTCCCAGCATGTGTCCTTGAGAGAGACCTGGAGGCTGGAGATAGAGAGGCTCAGACTCGGAGCTAATAACCATCTCTAATTAAGAACTGGGTAATTCAGATACCCATCAGACACACTATCTGATCATAAGCATGAGCTTGGCACAGGCCTAGATCTTCCCTCTTCAGTGTCTACTCTGCAGTGAATGGTCATCTAAACAGTCCCACAAAGCAAGGCTTCATCAGCTTCGCTTCATTAGAAACTAATTAGAACCATCACCCCAAGCTGGAAAGATACCTTTGAAGTACAAATACTTCCTCAGCTTTTCTTAATCAAGGCTTTCTTTTTATGCCCCTCTATATATGCTGATTCCAGCCAGCACATGAACTAGAAATCCTGGAAGGCTGGGAGGGAAAAACTCCTCTTGCTGTATTTCCAATTGGATGAAAATCAAAAATCCATTGGAAATCTCATGATTTCCAGCAAAATGTACTGGCCAAGAAAATCTGGAGAAATTGCAAAAAAGCATCCAGATGTCTGGATAAATCCCTGAACTTAAAAAAAAAAAATAAATTCTTTGGAGGTTCGTTTGTTCTTAATACAGAGAATAAAACCTTATCTATCAATATTAGTAAACTCCTCAAAGCACATGGTGCCTTAAAGACAAAGAATTAGCTGTGTTGTTTGTGTTGATGACCTTATGGGCCTGAGGGCTTGTATGGCCTGGACAAACAAATAGTCTAATAGGAAAGCAAATTGTGAAAGGCAACTTATTCAAGAAGGTAACCTGTGCTAAAGAGGGAGGGATGTGTGTATGGTTTTTCTCACCTCTCCCACACTGGTCAGGGAATGTCCTCCATATGCAGCCCAGCATTTTCAGTGTCAGGAGCAGAGTGAGGACACCAAGTCCTGTGCCACTGTCCCCATTCCCCACACGCCTGTGGTCAGGACAAGTGGGTGGCCACATGTCTCCTGCATTCCACACTGCCCTGAGCTGTGTTTGGAGGTGAACATCACCTGAGGTACAGATCCAGGATGGGGCCTTTATTCATATATTTTCAAGATGCCTCCCATAAATTCACTGCAGAGTGGCTCCGATCTCTGAAGAGCAAGCTCTGTGACATGGCCTTGCTAGTTCAGATGTTTTTGTTGTTTGCTCTCTGCATCTTTATTAACAGCACTCTGTCAAGGCTGTTGCATTAAACATTGATCCACCTTGACAGTGGGAGCAGGGTGTGCATATTGAAGGGCAGGTGTCAGCCCCTTGCCAACAGCATCCCTCTCTCGCAGATATTTAACTATTTCTTAGGCTCCCAGGAAAGACACATGGGGAAAGGGCCACTGGTGCTGAGAGGGCACAGAATGGCACTGCTAACTAAAACACGGCAGGGAGGAAAACTTCATTCCTGAATTTCACACCTGGAAACCTGCCAGACAAGAAGAACTTCAACCATCCTTGTTGCTCTCCTGTCGAGGTGCCATCTGCTCGTTCACATTTGCCAGTTGGGAGCTACTTATAATTTCACAGCAATTCTGCAGGCTGAAGCCTACTGACCTGTGGGGAAATTACTCAAAGGGCATTTTATAGGACTTGAAGCTTCATCTATGCCTAGTGATGAGCTCGCTGCTCTAGTTTTGAAGGTGCTTCCTGCAGTGATTCTTTCATGCATTGCCACTTCATGACATAGTTTCAATATCTAAACATCCTAGGATTCCCTTGAAATAGCCTTAAGGGAAGTGGCAGGTTCTGAAAGTCTTGATACCCTCTTGAAAACAATTCAGATGCCAAATGCTGGTCTCAGTATTGGGAAATGAGCAGAGGGTTCTGCCTGGCTTGGTGGTGACTGACAGGGAAGGAGTCTGACATTTGAGGATGTTTGAAAGCAAAATTACTAATTGCTGTGTTTCTGTGGAGGGTGTGATGGACACAGATGGACAGGGCATTTGTTTCTTTGCTTCTTGTTTTTAATCTAGCTAAAGGCACTGGGAAACTTCACTGACAGATAAGAAAAAGTCTACAGCAACCTAAGCGAGCCACGTAACCCTGGAAGCTCCTTTCTGAATATTTTAAACTTCCCACTGCAAAACTCACTCCAACTTCCTAAGTGGAACAATCTTCTCACAGCCCAGGTTCACTGGGATGCTCTCAAATTTTCTAGCTCTTTAAGCCAAAGGGCCATGAAATACTAATCTCCGGTAACTTTGTTCCTCCTGAGCAGAGGCGCTGCTCCCTGGCCTTTCTCTGTGGCTCTCCCCCTGCATCTCCCTCAAGGTCTGCCCTCCCTCGGGGTGTGATATGAAATCCCTGGCTGTTGCCGTGTGCAGTGTCTCGCCGTGCTGGCAGACACCCCGCAGGACACGTCCCCTCTCAGAGCAGGGCTGCGTCCCTGCCACGCTGTCCCTTCTCTGCTGCTCCAGACCCTGCAGAGGCCCTGCTCCCTGCCTGGGGCTCTTGGCAGGGCGAGGGAGGCTGGCCCGTGTGTCTGGCAGCGGTGCCGGCGCCGGGGGCAGCGGAGGGGCTGCAGGGCTGCCGTGGTTCTGCTGCCAGCTGGCAGCGCCCGGGCAGGCGCCGAGAGGGGAGCAAGCACACCCCGATGGATCGGCCCATAAACCTTCCCACAGCCCCGCTATTCCTTCATGTTCCCCTGGTTCATAAAGCACCTTGGCTTCAAGGTGTCTGCTCACTGCATGTGTGAATTTGGCCTGAACATCCGATAATTTTTGTTTGTAAGTTTTAATTTTGGCAGAGCTTATGTGTGGGGCTTTAAATTTTTTTATTTTTTTTTAATTCTCTGGCTAAGGAAAAGTTTGAGGCTTAAATCACACAGTCACATTAACAGCAGTCTGTATGTTAACTACAGTAGCTGGTGGGCTTTGAGAGGTTTACTATAAATCACATCAACTCATGGCATTTATATTCACTGTAGCTGTTGCTGCAGGACAGCCTGACACCCAGTGTGTGTGCCCTGTGGGGGAGAATTTGTCCCATTTTGGTTCAATCACAAATATCATATATTTTTTCTCCCTCTTCATCAAGGGATTTTAATATGAGAGCTAAGACAGGCATTTGCAACTTTTTTTTTTTTCCCCAGGGTTGAACTCCTATGTTTCAACATGGAATTTTTAATCCAGCAGTAACACCTGGGTGTTGCCTGTACCTCCAGTGACTGCCGGCATGTAGTTCTCCAAAACTGATGTTCCTGTTGCCAGCAATTGTTCTCTGAAGTCTGCTCAAGCTCCCAGCTTGCTCTCCGCAACCCCCCCACCAACCTGACAGTGCTTCAGCTGCTTCTGTGACGGAAATACTTGATGTCACATTAATTAATGCATCACCTTGTCAGTTCCTTGTAGTCTTTCATCTACCTGGCGCTGCCCTCGTCTTTCCTCCTCTCTTCTCTTTGGGTGATGACTCCTCTGGATGACCTGCCCCCATGGATTTGTGTGTGCACCAGTCATGATGCTGCTCCTACAAAAACGAAGCTTGTGAAAACATGACAGGACCCCACCATGTGTGCCCTGGGAGGCCACCAGCTCACTTTCAGGAGATGCTAGGGCAGTGAATAGCACACACAGCTGCCTGTCCCTCCTCTTCGTGCCCCTCACCCCCATTAACAAGTGAGCAGTTACCTGCCCATGATGATGTGCCCATCCAAATCCCAGAAGTCCCTGAATGCGTCACATACATGAATAACTTTAGCACCCTTTCCTGTCCACTTTGAGCTTTTTGTCACTCCAAGAAGAACTCAGGAAGGATCCCATGGAAGTTCTCACTATCGTGGGTATCCTTAGGTCTCCAGCAGGACTGGCACTGGAATCTCTCCAGGCTCTTGCAGCAGCCTCAGAGATGACTCACGCCAGGTGTCTGCACTTTCTGTCAGGGCTGAGGAGACAGCTGGGCTGGGGAGCTTTGCTCAGCCTCATCTTTCCAGAGTGAGAAAAGAGGGCTGAGCCAGCTCATGGTGTCACTCCAGTGGGTTCAGGAGGGCATATCAGTGTCCCACAGGATGTCTGTGGGACAGATCTTGTCTACATGGTATTGGATAAAATTAAGAAGTGGTCAGATATTTTTCTTCATCCTCTATGACACACCACCTCCCACCTTTTATTTCTTCATTCATCTGCGGAAATGTTAGTGTTTGTGCCAGTGAGACCACAGCAAAGTTTTTTTCAGCTTGTCCCATTGCTCATTCTGGAAATCTGGGCCAATATAATTCCCTCGTAACCTTATAATATCTGAAAATTAAGTCCAGGGTTTCCTTTCTTCTCTGTAGTCCTATCATCTCTCTTCTTTTTCCAGCATCTGTTAGTTTGACCATCCTGAAATTCCATTTTTGGGAGGTGTGCTCCTTCTGGGTACATTTCTTTCATGTTTTAGTTATACCTTTGTGGTACTTGGTTTCAGTTTTTGGGCAAATAATTGTCAGGATAAGAAATAACTCTGTAGTGATACATAGTAAGGGATGTCAGTTGTTCGTAAAGGTGGCAACCTTCAAAAGAATGAGGGTAACTGTTATGGGAAATGAATTCTTGTTCAGTCCAATGGATGGAAGAGACTGTGGATTAAGTGGGGCCAGTCCTTAGATAAATTACTGGAATAAGTTCATGGGGGGAAAAATGTCGGGGAAAATGTCAGGAAAATTCAAAATGGGCTGCAGGCTGCTGTCCTGCTGCCTTCTGGGTGCATGACTGCAAGTGGGAGCTGGAGCCCAGACCAGTATGTCGAGGATTATTCCTGACACCTGGGTGACTCTCAGACTGGACACTATTGCATACAGAGCTCAGCTATGTGTCTGGTGTTTGGCATACAAATAGCATTGAAAAGCACTTAACAGGGGGAAAAACCCACAGAGAAATGGGGAAAACAAAATAGTTAAAGTCCTAGCAAAAAAGCTTTGGGTTTTGATTGAGTTTTGAAAATAACTGGGGAGTGAGAATGTGGAAAGGTGAGGAAGGACTGCTTGGAAATGGTCTGTGAGGAATAAGCAAATTTAACCAGATTGAAAAGGAGAAAAGAGGGAGTGGTGGGATCAGACAGTCTATGGAAAGGGCATATTGAAGCCAGGAATGTCTGTGAGAAAATGGAAAAAAAGGTGGTTTTGGAATGAGGAAAGCTACAGGAGTCATGTGAAGAAAGGAGAAGAAAGAGTCACGTATATTATTTTTTTTCAAAGTGATTTTACCTCATTCACTTTTCAAACAGGAGGGTGAAACTCTCAAGCAGGCAGATACTCTCTTTAAATTTTCATTGCTTTCAGCTTCCAACCACCCTGGAAACCCCTCAAGACCAGGCTGTCACTGTAATTCAGCACATCTGCCTCTGGCTCCAGACGTGGGGGAGGCTTGGCCGTGCTCCAGGCAGCTGCTGGGACAGCATGAGAACATGAAACCAGAGCTGGCCCCATGCCCTGGAGCACGTGGAAAGGTTGGGCTCTGCCTTGCACAGCAACAGGCTGAAGAAAGGTTTATGCCAATTCTCATTATGCTCAGATGGATTCATTTATCTCTTTGTGGCCTTTCTGCTGACACGGTTTTTGAGGGGTCACACACCCCCTAACTGATGGTGATGGGCAGCTTCCCATCCTGAAAATCCCACTGGAAGAAGTGCTTTAGCATTATGGAAATTGCTCACCCTAGAAATTCTTGTGCAGTGCTCATAAAAAGGAATTAATTGTATGGTTACCTATGTGTTTGTAGAGTGTTCTCTACGCAAACTTTAAGCATTGAACTTTTGGGCTTGCAATCTTGTAGAATATGAAAGCTTTTCACTGGAAATGCACTTTGTTGAGCATCTTCAACATTAAGACAAGATGCTTTC
This sequence comes from Tichodroma muraria, assembly GCA_013390105.1. NCBI lineage: Eukaryota > Metazoa > Chordata > Aves > Passeriformes > Sittidae > Tichodroma > Tichodroma muraria. The sequence goes on from WAAG01093022.1 coordinate 96,064, forward strand.
TTGCAGACGTTTTAAGTGTTTGTAACTCTGTACAATTTTTTACCTTTTCTGGTTTTGTAATTGTGCAGTTTTCCCTTCATTCAAGTAAGAGCAACTTCTTGACAGAATTTCTGTGGGTATTTTTTCCCTCAGTGAGGGTTAAATGCAGAAGTGGCAATGAGAAGAAGTTGTGGGTTTTAGTCTATCTTCCCAGGGTGGTCTGAAAGCTCAAACATGCATGAAATAATTAAAAATTGCTTTGAAAATGGTCATTTCCTTTTCTGGTTCCTGGATTATTTGTCTCTGTTGTCTGGATCATGCACCACCTGAGCACACCATGCACACATGCACAAGGTGAGTCGCTGGAGCATCTTACCCTCTCAGGGTAAAATCAGTATTGGGAAAAGCATTTTGTTCTGCCTTTAGATCTTTGCTCTCTAATGCACTGAGTGACTCTGCATTCAGTTCTAGTAGCTACATGTGTCTTGCCTGGTATGTGAACATCTCTGGCCAGAGGTTCAGGTCATCTGCTAGCCACAGGCCCCTTTCTGCAAACCATTCCCCCGAACAATGTGGTGTCAGAAGAAGGCAAAAGCATGAGTTTGTATCTTTTTGTGATCCATTGTGTCAGTGGCCACTTGCATTTGACGTTCCAGACCAGCAAATCTCCAGCTGCAGCAGCCCAGTCGTGCCCTCCTGCTCTGATTTCGGCATGTGCAGCACACAAGCTGACCCTGGTGGGGGATGGACGGGCTCAAGGAGCCACGTAACCCTCCTCATGGGGTTGCAAATGCTGGTGCAGTTCCCAGCATGGGGAGATCACCTCATGAAGCTCTTGGGCTGCTCCATCTGTCCCCCCGGCTCGTACAGCCTGAGCGTTGCCTCCCCCTCTGCAGGACCTGCTGCGGTGGCAGCTGCGCCTCAGACGCGGAGCCCAGGACGTCTCTCAGCAGAGACAATGACTCCTGCCCGTGGCCCGCGTTCCCCCGCAGCTGTGGAGCCACGGGCACTTCCCTGCAGTGGTTACAAGCTCTGTCCCTGTGTGGGAAGTCCCCAGTGCTGCCGTGATTTCACAGCAGCAGGGCCAGGCTCCTGCTCCTTGTGCTGCGCTCTGAGCAGATGTTGGAAAGCTTAATCGAGGCATTAGCCCCTGCACAGGACTTCAGCCAGCACACTGGCATTTTGCAGCTACAATAATCTCCCCTTAGCACTTCTAGTTGTGTCACTGTTGCAATTAGCAATGCGTTTATAGCTCTGAAAGAGACCAGTGAGAGCATTCGTGCTTGTTCCTGGTCAGCAGGGTTTCAAACTTTCACTTGGGCAGGTTTGTGATCATTAAGGCTAAAGAAAAATTACACCAACCTTTAGGAAATGGCCAGGGAATTGGAGTGCATGGGATTTAGGAACCAAATGCTCTTCTAAGTTCTTTGTGATATGGCAACCTAAATCTGAAATCCCTTTAAAAATCTCAGTGTTAGATTTCACTGAAAACTGATGGATTTTTCCTAGAATCATAAAAAATGGAGGCTAAAAGGGAGTTTTGGAGGTCACTGTTTTCAGTGTCAACCCCTTGATAAAGGTAGGTAGTTTTAAGTGTCAAACTCTGCTCTTGACACAGAGCTGAAGTGGGAGAAAGCTAGGAAGCCTTGAAAACACTACCAGGAGACCACTGAAAAGGGTCATAAATAACTAACTGATACTAACTTTTGAATGGTTCTCCCTGATCCAAGCTACTGCGCCCTTCTCCAGGGTCTTCTCTTGTATAAAGGGGGTTTTGATGTTTTCTGTCCTCACCAGAATGGTGTTGGAGTTTGTACAGGTGTAGTGTTCACCTGACTGCTGCTGGTTACCCATTGAAGCAATTGTACAACAGCCCTTTGGAAAGCTGTTTGGGGACAGTATCTTCTCCTTGAATCCCAGGATCATCTAGAAAGCTGGTGTAAACACACTGGACAACTCCTACTTCAGGCACTGATTCCGAATGAGAGATTGACTTTTTTATGACATAAGCTATTTTCTATATTCCACTGTTTTTTCCTGCTCCATTATTCGCTTGACCTTTCTTCCCCATCTCTAATTTGTTCCCAACTTTCCCCTATAAAAGTAAAAAACTCCTCTAAAGAACAGTTGCCACGATTAACTATGATTTTTCTGCCCACAGCCCCTCTTCCTCCCCTGAGGATGCTGTGCCAAGAGCCCTGCCACGCCCTAGCATGTCTGGGCGGAAGGTCTGCGTGGCACGTGCTTGTGGTGTCCCTGTCCTGCACTGGGTGAAGCATTCATATGGGTCTGAAAGAGCATCTGCTACTTCAGCACACAGAGCTACTCATTCAGGAGGTGGCTGCAGTGCTTTTTGTTTATAGAGAAGCCTGGCTTTGAATCCCAGAGAAATATTCTTGCAAATGGCCTGTGGCTGATGGAAGAGCTCTGTGGACACAGACATTCATTCCCAGTGGAGACCCATTTAGGTGATACTTATTCGTCACTCCTGGGATGTAAGGGATGGAAGTAGGTGTGCTTTGACATCCCAACAAAGAATACTTTATTTTTTTTTTTTTCAGTTTAAAAGTGTCTGTAACTTACCAGTGTAAATGAAGAACAAAATTGAGAAATGTCTGTGATGAAATATTTAAGTTCTTCACATCTTGGTTTTTTCATCTCTGTACCTCAGAGGGACAGCATACGATCAGAGGCTGGCTTTGTAGTGCCAGACAGCAGCAGCATTTTGTCTGTGCTTGCAGCACCTCCCCAGCCTGCAGCGATGTGCTGCTGCCAGCTGGGCTCCCGTGCAGGGGGAGCCGGTGCCTGCTGCGGGATCCCAGCGCTCACAGCACAACCACTTGTTACCAGAAGCCTGAATTAATCAGCTTGGAAAATTTATTAGGTCAGCAAGGAGTGACAGTGACCCAGAGAATGAACTCCGGCAGAGGGGTTGAAACAGAAGTTGGGCTTCTGCTTGTCCCCAGGAGAGTTTTGAAGTGTTTTATTCAGGAAAAAGCCTGCAACAAATGGCACCACAGAAATGTGGGATTGCTTGGGGGCAATGAATTGGTGAATATTAAGGTTAGATTTCCAGACACATCTGTTTCTGCCATCCTCGGTTCCTCTGTAAAATTCAGTGGAGAGCATTTTACAGGTCCAGGTTTTTCAGTAGGTGAAAGAGTGGGTAAACAGGCACACAACCCTGTGGAAAGACAAGTTTTAGGGGACTACAATGGATGCAGAGGCCCCTGTTGCCTCACTACCTGCAGCCCACACCCTGTTCTTCAGCCAAGCTGCCCAAAGGCTGCAGCAGCCAGGTTCGGTGAACAGGTATGCACACTCTTTGCATAGAAGTATGATAAGGTGGGAGAAAGCAAATTATACCTTCCAGACCCTTTTTCTGCAAAGTCACAGAAGCAAATCAGAATATGTCTGAACAATCTGAAGCTGAGCTTTTTTTTCAGGCATCTAAAAGAGCTTTTCATTGATGAGGGTGTCTTCTCTCTACATTTGTGCATGACCACCAGCAGCTCAGAAAGGTTTTGCCTTGGGAGCCAGCAGAGTTGGCATCCCACACAGTACAAATGAGATGCTTGCACCATTCCCTCATGTGCCTACAAAAATTCACAGCAAAAAGCCTTCCCTCCCTGCCTTCTCTGATGCTGTGGCTGCAGTGCAGGCTGAGCCCACAGACTGGGCTTGGAACTGAGGAGTGCCATTTTCAGCCCACTGGGCACTGCCCATCCTGCAGCTGCTCTTCAGGCTGTCTCATGTGCCTGGCCCAAGGATGCCAGAACAGCCTCCAGGCATCTGCCAGACACAGAGATTTCTGCTCTTCGTCTGGAGAAACGGACTGCACAGCCTGAAAGGCAAAAATCTGTTTGCTGGGATTCATGTAGTATCAAGAAACACAAGAATCCGAGAATTACAGACAGGAACAAAGAACAAAGACATTAAATTCCCAGTCCTGATCTTTTTCAGTGCTATTACACCAGGAAGAAAACCCACTGTGACAAATGGACAGTTGAAATAAGAAATGTCATTACACCAGGCTGCTCTATTACAAAAGCATGCCTAGGCAGGTAGAACAGAGACATGTGGCTTCTTTATCTTTGGTATTAAATAGTTCAACTTTCACTTTCAAGGTAAGGTGTTTCCTGGCTTGTAATTTGTAGTGGGGTTTTGATTTCTCAAATCAGCTAGCTTTCTTCCTTCATTATAAACATGGATTTAAAAGCAGAGAGTAAAATCATCTAGGGCTAATTCATTCCTAGAGATTTTTTATCAGGACCTGCAGTTTTCATTATCTGATTTTTAGTTGCTGGAAGATGTGCATTTCTCGTAGAAACTATCACATGAAAATGTGAATAACACATAATAGAAAAGTGAGGGGGAAAAAAAGGGCTTTTGACTGCCCCTTCAAATGGAGCTTCATAGCTGAAAAAAAGCAATACCCAGTAACAAGCTTCCGTTCTGCTCAGCTGCATCTGTAATATTGTCACAGATTTTGAGCTTGTTTTTCCCCTTGCTTCAGTATTTTATCCTTCTGTCACCCACAAGCAGGTCCTTGAGTGACTTTTTGGTGATGCCCAGGGTGGTACTGTTGCTTCAAGGTGCTCATCCCCATTGCACTGTGACACAGAGGCAGTCTCACGTGTCCAGTGTTGGATGACACTTTATGTGCCGAGCTCCACGAGAAACTAGGGAATGTGGGCAGTGGTGCAACTCACCCCATCACCCACAGCAAACACAGGACTGTGAGCACTGCCAGGGACACGTGGTGTCCAGGTCACGTGGCAGCCACAGCTGGTGGTGTTAGGTGCCTTTTGGACATGGGTGAGAGTTGCACCACCCTGGGCTCTGGCACTGGGATTGGAGAGAATCATGCAGCGTCCTGCTCTGCTGCCCTGGCCTGTCTGTGCTGCTGGCACTGGGCACGGGGCAGGGCGCCGGGGGCAAGGTGTCAGTGTGGTGACATTGTGAAATAACAGAAGAGTGCTGTAAATAACCCCTTGCATGCTCAAGGCACTGCCAAGCACCCTGCACCACGCACTGCTGAGCACTGGCGGGAAGGGGACCCGGTACCCAAGCTGCAGAGCAGGGCAGGCTGAGCAACCCTGGGCAACAAGGCTTCTGCCATCAGGGTATGATCATGAAAGAATAGCCTAGCATAAGGGATTGAGTGGGATCTTTGGAAAACTGGGAATTTGAGCAGTATGGGGCTATGGAGTAGAAGGTGAAATTATGATCGTGCCCTTGGCCGCACCATGGTGGATGAATGGCTCCTCAGGAAGGAGATGGGTGTGTGGCTGTGTGAATCCTGAGGGTTTGTAATTGCAAATATTATGGGTATTTTTATTGCATTAATATATGTATTAACATTGATATAACATAAAATATATTAAGTAATTATATTAATATTGAGCTTCCAGGTGAGAGCTGGATGAAGAGATTAGTTCCTTCTCATCTTGCTATGTTATGCAAACCCATAGGAAAATTATTATCTCATTCACTTAATAATATATTGAATATTATCTCATACTCTCAGCTAATTCTACGTGGGTCAGGTGTGTATAAATTAGCTGCTGTTATACATAGCAAACAGGTCCGAAGAGAAACAAATGTCTGATTTAAATCTGATTAAAATCTGATAAATCTGGTGCAGCTGCAGCCTGCAGCTTCACATTGCACCTGGAAGGGAGCGATGTTTCCTCTGTCCCCATAGGGATCTGTGGGATTTAATGGATGTTAATAAGATATTTGGGAGCCACAAAGGCTGGGTACTGAAATGAGCATTGTGAGCCATGCAAAGCTGATAGACAGTTAAAGAAAATGGAAGAAAATTAATTGAAATCTCTGTGAGACAACTCCAACCTGACCCAGAAAGACAGTATCCTCCAAACTTCACATGCTGTCGGGCAATTCCACTGAAAACATTGACTGCAAATGCATCTGTGCTTTGTATTAATCCTCAAGGCAAAAGTAAGGTCACTGCTGCAGAAGAAGTGGTAGCATTTTCATTTTAAAACAAGCCTAGGGCTTATTGAATCTTGCTCTAATTAAGAGGTCTCTTTTTTTTTTTTTGGTCTCTGTTCTCCTCTCTGCTGTGTGCTGCAAGGCTGGCTTGTTTCCTTGGCCTTGAAGTGGGGGGAAAGCATTTCTTGGAGATTTTTAAACTTCACAGATCTTTCGCTTCTGGCTTGTGTTTGATGGCTGTGCACAGTTCACAGGGAGCAGGCTGTGAGATGGTGCCGAGTGGTGTAGGAGCCCCTGGGAAGATGTGTCCTGCTCCCCTTTGTGCTCCACTGCCCCTCGTACTGCTCGTGTTACCAAACACCAGGAGAGTGTGAGTGAGGAGGGTCCCTGGCTCCCTCTGATAACCATGATGGTTTGAAGGCAGTCATTGAAGCTGTGTGATTCAGGATGTTCTTTGGGTAAATTCTGGCTTTCAAGGCTTGAGATTTAAAAGCAATGTTTGATCCCTGTTAAAAACAGGAATCAAAGGCCAAAGGACAGCAAGTTTATCAGTACCTGCAGGTTGTGGAGTGATCAGCTGCCACAGGGTAAGAGAGTCATTCCTCTGGCTGGGGCACTGGTGGGTGTAAAACAGAGTTTCACTAGTGTGTTGGAAGCTCAGTTATGAAGAATTGTGCTTTCACCACCCAGATCTCAGGCTGGAGTGAACTGCATGGTTCTGGGTCACAGTGCTGTGTTCACGGGCATTTTGGGGCATTTATTGTCAGGACTGGAGCTGATGTGGGGGTCGGTCCCTCAGACAAGCAGGGCAGGAGCAGGGCTGGCTGCAGCTGGGCTGGAGGACTCGGTCACGAGTGCACTGTGACTGAAAGCTGTGTGAATATTACTCCCAGCCAAGTGTGCAGGGAGGGCTCTCATTTCTGTCTAGGCTACTCCTTTCTCAACTTGGAATGAACTTTACAAAGTAGGAAGAGGCTCCTTTTTTGCTATCACACTGTCATCATCTTCTCTGGGTTTTTAATTTCCTCTACCCCTGTCCCATTAACACTAGATAAGTGTGCTAGGAAGATAAAAATCAGCTTACAACTTTATGGGCAATTGACTGGGGGAAAAAAAACCGGAGTGCTTAGCATAGCTGGCTCAAGCCTGCATATAACCTCTTAAAAATTATTTACTAGATACTCGATAAAGTTTTCCAGAATAGCCTGTTAAAACTGCAGAGGCAAGAGCCTCAGGGGAGATTTCCCTGCTCCACTCTGTGCCAGCCCAGCTGTGGCTGTTGGTAGCATTAGGAGTAAACACAGCTCCAATCGACACACAGTTGCTTTCTGTTTGCAGCAAATTTAAGTATGATCTTTATAGGCGTCTCTGATCTCTTTTGATCCATTCTATCCATTTGAAGAAGCTGTGCTTTGGAAAAAAACACCACATTCCTCTCTTCAGTGGTGGAATTAGAGAAAAATGCCAAGACACCAACTTTCAAAATGCTTCTAATGCCTTTAATGTTTATTTTAGTGCCTAAAAAAATATCTGAGGACCTGATCCAGCAGCAGACATGGGTAAGGAAAGCAGGAGCAGATCTTATTGCACATGAGTTCATGGCTAATGTGTCTCTGTAGTGCCAGGCTCGGAAGTTATCAAGCATACTCCCACACAGAACATGAAGTCCCTGCTGGAGCCCATCTGATGTAAATACATTTGTACCAAGCATGCTCACCCTGTCAATGCATATTCATGATGTGCCATAATGCTCTGTGCAGTGAGCACCATTATCAGCTCTGACTGACAAATGGATTTCTAATCTAATGTGTGTATGTCACACATGGATCACAGGAACTTTGAAGGCAAATTGGTTCCTGGGAGCTGAGCTGCTTTTGTTACAGCACAGCATGAAAGCAGAGTGGTACAAAGTCTCCCGTGGCTGGGTGGCACTCAGCAGCTGAGAAACAGGAGACAAAGGCCTTGCTGCTGGAATTCCTGCTGGTGTCTGGAAGAGGAATGAGCTATGAGCAGGAGAGGCTGGTGCAAGAGAGGAGTTCAGAGAAGAAAATAGCATGGCTCCCTCTGAAATACCTTGGCTGAAGCCTGAGAGGTTACAGACTCTCATGCTTGGCTCAGCATGCCAAGGCACACAGTAACCAAGGTTCTCCAGCCCCATCCAAATGGTGCCTTCACACCTATTCCGTGCAGCCACATCACATGCAACTCCTTTGCCCATGTTTAAAAGAAAACATGGTGGTCATCAATGTCCCTCAATGGTCTTGAGGGCAAAGGTGTTCATAAAGGATTTGTGCCAAGAACAAACCAGGACGTGCTCAGGGTGTGTCTCAGAGGCAGCCAGACCATTCAGCTGGTGCTGGATGATCAGAAACTTCTCAGCTCATGAACCTTTCCTGTGCTGCACATATTTACACATCCAAAGTGCTATTTTGTGCTCAGTACTGAGGCTGAAAAAGGCATAGCACAGCTGATGCTGCTTTCTTTGTGCACACAATAAACCATCAACAGACGGTGGGTTGCTTGTATCCTTTTCTCTGTGTAGCTCCACAGTCCTGCCCAGGCAGTCACTAATAAGCACCACAGGTAACACAGAAACTGAAGAACCCACATCATCCCTTCATATTGATAGTGCAGCAGGAAGAGCTTTAATGGAATCATTGTTCTATCAATGCAATCAGACCATGGCATGTCATCACTGCCTGCAGAGTTTCAGCAGTTAAGAGCAATCAGTTAAGTGTTAATCTTGTGCAGCACAAGAGCATGCTTGTGTTCTGAGCTGAAGAGCAAGTGATGACAGAAGCCATATAAACAGCACCTATAAAGGCAGCAATAATAACCTGGTGCAGTTTTTTCAAGATTGTGGTATCCTCTGTAGACCAGCTTCTTCATCCAAATGAAATTCTACCACATGAAATCCATTGGAAAGCTCATGTCAACTCTGAACTCACATAATTGTTATGCCTCGTTAATTTGGTGTGTTTATTTGAATTGGCTGGCGTGTTCCTGAAATACATATTCTAGCATTTAAAAAAAAAATCTGGTTGCTTCACAGAGCTTTGAATGGCTCTAAGTGAAAACTGCTCTGCTGCTCATTTGTCTTTCTCATTGGAATGCAATGGATACCTCACAAATGAACAGGACTGGAAAGGTGTTTAATTTATGAACCAAGATGTGCTTCTAAATAATGCCTAATTAAATTCATCCATGACCTGGCATGTGATGCCTAGCTTAGCCTCGGCATTGCAAACCATTAGTAAACACTTTAATTGTAATAATTGCCACTGGCAGTAATTATTTTCAGGAAGGTGGCTAATTTCAATCAGCAGAGGGAATCTGAAAGGTGAGGAGCATGCGTCCTTGCCTCTTTGAAGTACCAATAAAAACAGCTGCACACCAGTGTGACAAATCCAGGGCAGTGCTTTGTAGGAGCGAGGGTGAGGTTTGGAGAAGCTGAGGACACACTCGCAGGCCCTTGAGCCCGCTCCTTCGGCAGCAGCCCCACAGGCAGATGGAGAGGGAGCGATGGAAGGTGCTGCCAGCCCAGAGGCTGCAGGACGGGCTGCTTTTGGAAGATGTAAGGCATTGACAGGGATGTACATGCAATATCCTTCCTGCTACTGCTGTGGCTGAGATGCAATGTCTGCCTGTGCTGTCTCTGGTTCATCATCTGGGCCGGGAGCCAGCACCCTGCCACGCTGCCGAGGGGGATCTGCCAAACTCTGAGGGAGATGTTTAGGCTGGCCTCAACCACCCCCATGTTTGATTTCTGGGAGATGGAAAAGACTGGATCCCTGTCCAAAAAATGAGAATTGAGCATAGGATTGTTGTCAAACACTGCAATTTGGCACAGAGCTGTAGACAAGGAATAAAGTACACCGTTATTTCTTTGTTAAATTAACTTTTCCACCAAAACCCTGTGATGCTCACTGGGAAGATGTCACTTGTAAATGTTTTTCCCTGTGCACTCAGCGTGGTTCCGTCTTACAGGGACTTTAGCACTGAATTAATTACTACATTAATGGATGTCTATAGTCCATTAGTAATTTAAGACCTGATGCTAATTCTCTTGGGGGGAAAGAGAGGGGTGTCTATTTAGTAGCAAATCATTCAGTTCATTGCCAATGGACTCTAATGCTCAAAGGGAGGAAGAGAAGTACATCAAAGACACTTTAATTTGAAAAGCATAGGGGAAGCTGATTTCCAGGCCTGTCTGTGTTCCAGACTGTAGAGCAGCACATAAATTAGCTATGAATTTATAATCAACAACAGCACTAGGGAGTGGGTAGGATGAACCTCTACCACCAGGCATTTTCTTGAAATAACACCTGACCATGCAGGTTTTGGAAGGGCCAAATAATTACAGGTAGACTGAAATTTTGTGGAGATATCAATTTAAATGAGTGAGTTTGTTCCTGCCCGCTCTCCAAATCTGACAGACTTGATCAATCATCCTTGAATTCCAAAATAAATTTAGGAGAAGCCATCAACAAAAGGGTGAAGAAAACAAAGACAGGAGTAAACAAAACATGCTTATAATTGGCAGAAGTCTGCTTTGGACCCTGCCCAGAGGTCCCTGAATCCTGAGTTTGTCTGTACATGTCAGGAGTGCTGCTGTTGTTCTGGTGGGGTTTGGGGTCACCCCATGGCAATGGCTGCAGTGATCATGCCCAGGTTTGTATGGCAGTGCCCTGCTCCATCCGCTCTCCCTGCCTTGGGAATGGCCAGCCCTACCTGTTGCCTCCTGCTGAGGCGTGATGACCCAGCTCGGGAACGGCACAGCAGCCACCTCAGGATGCTCGGGCCAATTATTCACTGACACCAATGTGGTGGACGGTAAAATGGCGTTTATTTCTGGGCTTCACAGCTTTATATGGTATGTGGTCACGCCACTTCCATCTGCTTGCGTATCAAACAGAAGGGGATCCTATCTTTCCGTACAGCGCGCAATCTTCCTATCGCCTGTCCCTACCTTCCCATCCGCTCTTGGATTCCATCTAGAGAGCGAGCCTGAGGACATCTG